>JAHWXV010106641.1:0-15302 GCA_024586415.1 Phrixothrix hirtus
AGCAAACATTTATTTATAATTCTATTTATGTATATTTATATTTATATCAGTAATGCACAGTACAAGATTCTAACAATAACTCCTCTAAGAGAACTCAATTTGCTGCTTATATAGGAAAGATAATTCTAAAAACAATAAGAATAGAATATTGGAGAATATTACTCATAATAATGATCTAATGCTATGACTCATTGCTGACCTAATTGAATTGACAGACATAAATTACTGCAATGAGTCATTTGCTGATTACATCATCTATTTTATTATAAAGAAATCATTCTAGATAATTCTAGAATTTTCCATTTACTGTTTCTAATTTCTATTACAATATCTTCATTAGATAATAGAATTTCTCTTCAAAACTTCAATTTTGATTCGGATTTTGGTGAACAAATATTTTTAAGCTGGTTTAACTAAGAGAAAGTTGTTTGGTAAAAATCCAACATTAATTAAATATTAGATATTGCCCTTTAGAAAATTTGAGCTTTTGGAGATCATCTTTTGTTTGACAGATTTTGTCGATCTTTCTACTGCGTGCCAGGATTTGAGAAGCTTGAAAACATAATATATTTATTATTATTAGATTAGGGTCAATTATAAATTCGGTAAGTGTTATTTGTTGTTCTCAGCATTATCTTATTCATATTTTTGTTTCTAGGCCTATTATTTTTTCACTATTTTCATTGTAAATTCATAATTATCAACTTTAGATTATCGTTATTGTATTATTGGTTTATAAAATTGCTTCCACAATCATTGGATCGTCTAAAAGTCAGTACCCATTGCACCTGCATTATCATAAAACTTAAAACATCGGAACATCTGTCCTCAACAAGCAAGGAGTGAAATTAGGTCAGATAATTCACCTTCCCTTCTTTATTTAAAACCATCACTAAGTTTGTATGTTTAATTTCTTATTAATATTATAAAATTATATAAGTACTTTTGGCTTTAAATGATTTAAATTCAATTTAATATACCTTTTTTTGTTTAACTGTGCTTTTAGCACAGCAAATCGTCAAAATTATTTATATTAATAAAGAAAAGTACTAAGAATTTATGAATCTAGATTCTACAAACCTTGGTAGTTGCAGACCAATTTCTCCTTTCAGTTTAAACAGTTGAAGTATGCTAAAAGTCATTAAAAATCATAATTATATCAATTAAAGTAATACTGGCCTTTGTTTGAGTCATATTTAAATAGTTAGTTTGAAGCGTAATTAACTAAATCCATTGGAATTATTTATATTTATTTCAGATTATAAAAAACTTTATGCAAAGCATTTGAACACTAACTATATAAAACAGATATTATACATAACTACAGTTATACAGATTGTATTATTTGTTATTTCTTTCTTGTTTCTTTTTCCTTTTCTTATTTTATTTTACCCCCCTCGGCCCGTTAGTGATTTTAGGAGACAAGTGGTTATTGGCTCGAGAAATCTTCGTATGCAGATTTGTAGGAGGCAAACCTGGCGCCCTGACATAAGGTCTCGACAACATGAGCTTAGCCGTGGGCATTTCTGTAAACCCCCTTACCAACACCAAAAGGGACAAGAAGTCTTTAATTTGTTTAAGTTATAATTTACACGTAATAGGTTATACAGGTGCATGCATGCGAGGATTGGTGAACGTCGAGAGTCCCTACTTGCCATGGTTGCTAGCATAGTATGGAGCAATCAGTGGTGAGAATCATTGTCTTTTTGGCACCTTATGATTGCGCAAAGCATTAGAATGCGTTTGAAAGGAAGCTTAGCCTGAATAAGTTTGAAATTTATGAGGTTGTTTATTAGACTATTTAAAGAAAGCATCTAAGAGACTAGACGGTTCCGACGGTGAAAACTTCCCGCCAGGTGAAATTATAAGTATTACGGTAATGCAATAGAAAAAAGTTAAACGGGTGTAATAAAGTATATCTTGATAGTCCCTGCTTGTCGGGGTTGCTATTACACTAATTATAATTGTGGATTTTTCCGTTCCAAAGGTTTTTAACGTTTGCAAAATTTTTAAATTATTCCTGGATGATTCAAATTACTTCAAAACGCGGTATAAAGGCAACATATCAAGTCAAACAGCAGCTGTTATGTAAGTGATCGTTCCACTCCTATGGAGTTTTGAGACACAAAGATCAAAAGGACGTACCTAAGTGAACTTACTGGTTACTCTATATACTGTACTATCAACAGGATCTCTCAAAATACACTATCTCTTGCACGTATAACGTTCTCTCTGTCGCACTTATGTAGGACCTCTATTTTCGCCTGGCGGGCACTTTCAACCATTGGAACCGCCTGAATTCGTACATGCTTTTTCTAAATAATTTAATAAATAACCTATACAGAGTTTACATTTGTGAAAACAATGATTGCTAGTTACCAGAAAAAACTATACTAAACAAACTCTGAGCTTTCGTCACAACTTTCCATCAACTCAATTGTACAAGTTGATCATAACCATTTTCTAATGATTCATGAATTAGTTGAATTTAATAGAGATGCAGTTTTTCTTCGTGCAAAAGTTGCGCTACCGCTGCTCGACTGATATTACGAGATATCGGTTTAGTAGATGTCTTCGGATTTTTTTCTACCTCTAACAACACGCTCAGACTTACTTCAACATCTACTTGCGCAGGTTCAACTTTAGGTAAATCCTTTACATTATCCACCTCATTATACCTTCTAAGAATTTGCTTAACTATAGATTACGAAATTGAATTTAATTAGACACATGCTTCTTCCTCGATTCTTCTTCTATCTCCATAACCGACCATCATTAAAATTTCTATTATTTCTTTTCAATTTAGATTAACTATTACACTTTATTCAAATGCCCCATTTTGTAAAAGTAAACGGAAGATGGGCACTTAAAACTTATGAACATTACAGTGTAGATGGCAGTTTAAAAATTAAGAAGAGTTATACAGCACACTAAACATAAAGTGGTAAATCACAGCTCAGCCCAAGCCCCTATGAACATTACAGTGTCGATGGTAGTATAAAAATATTTAGAAAATTAAGAAGAGTTATGCAACACACTAAACATAGAGTCATAAATTACAGGTCAACCCAAGGCCCTCTAAGAGTATTAAGTAAATCGTATTAACTCTTTTGTTGTAAAACTAAAATAATGCAAATTAAAGATTACAAAAATTTTTCAATTTTATTTAAAAATATGGGTATTGCTTTTAGTGATTATTGTTATAATAACTTAATTCAAGACGTATGGTTTGAAATGATGCCTAATGCATTAAAATTGTTTATTCGCCCGGTCATTTCAAGCATCTAATTAAACTTACTCTAATAACATCTTTGATTTATAAAATGTGTACCAGTAAATGTCGATAAAGACATGTAACATAATTTCTCAGTAAATCTAGTGTGCATTGAATAAGTTTTGTTTGTAATCAACAGCAATTGGAGAAAGAAATGTAATACTAATACCGAAAACGATAATACAAATATGACTGCATTGAACATCAACAACTATTTTTGTTTGTTAATGTCACTTAAATATTTTGATTAAAACTACTCTTATTCAATGCATACTAAATTTATTGAGAAATAATTTCGCTCGGATATTAACGATATGGCTATTCAGAAAAATAGTGTTTGTGTTTCTATGCCAAAATCGTGCGTTGGACGAAAGAAAATTGTGAAGCTAAATTTTCTCAAAAATGAAGGGGATTTCAAAAATAATTTATATTTTAAGAAAAAGCAGTGGCGTATCATTTTTTGCTTCAAAAATAAACAGTACAAATTCCGCACCAACAGCACTAGTAAAAATAAAAAAATTTTATGCATCAGAAAATACTTCTTGGCGCATACCAAATTTTACAAAAATATCTAGTATGGTATATAAGTTATTATAAAAAAGGTTTTTTTCGTAAAACTTTACCACTCTGCAGTTCAAAGGTGAAGCCGTTTAGAACATAAGTTCATATGAAATTTGTTTCTTAAATATTACTACATAATTAAATAACACCCATTGATAATTACAAAGTTCTAACGTTTTTCAAGACTGTTTATTGTCTTTCAGCGTACTGGAACAAAATGCTCCAGATTTGTATATTGAAGCAGAAGAGCCGAAGTCATTTAAAGTAGTATTTACTGGTAATCGGATCGTAGAGATATTGAAAAAATGCAAAAACTTTTACACTACGTTCGAACATGCATTTTTAGTAAAATGTCATTTAGTCAGGAAACCAGAAATAGTTTAGTCTGCCACATAACATTTCATTGCAAAGCATGTAACAACAAAATAGAAATTAAGACGCAGCGTCGTAATTACGACTTAAACAATTCGTTTATTTGGAGGGGTTTCCTCAATTGGTTCTGGATATTGCCAAACTGAAGAATTATTATTTGTTATAAACATGCCAATGATGACACAAACAACATATAAGAAGATTTAACAAATGGTTAATTCCAAATGGGAATTACTTACCTTGGAAATGCAGTCAAATGCCAAAGAAGAAGAAAAATTGGCCGAAGAAACTGGCTATGTGAAGCAAAGCGTGCCTTTTATCACGGTTGCCGTAGATGGAAGATGGTCGAAAAGATCTTACCGTCATAGTTATTTATTCCTTTCTGCAGTAGCTTGTATTATCGGCCAATGAACAAAAATGTAGTTAAATGTTGACATTAAAAACAAATATTGTTATATGTGCGCAACCAATAAAACTGACCATAATTGTTATAAAAACTATGTTGAGTCGTCAACCGGTATGAAGCAAACAATAATTGTAGAGCGGTTCAATAGAAGTGGGAAAGATTATGGAATTAGGTATAAGTGTGTTATCGGTTACGGTGGTTCCAGTGTTTGCATACGAATTTTAGAGGTTACATACAGATGACATGTGACAACATTTCTAATGAAGGTAACATAAAATTCGTGGAATCAGAAAACGTGTTCCCTGAAATTATGAAAATGTCCTATACGTTGAGAAAAAAGCTGAAAGGTTATATAAAAATGGTAGAACAAATTATACTGAAAGATATATGTCGCTTGTGATTAAATTTATTGAAGGAAAAACAAGCAATATAATACAGAGGGGTGTATACCAAAGTAGATGTATAGAAGCAGACTGCTGTACAACTTAAATCCTTCTTTTCATAAGTTGTCAACCAGGAAACCTAAACTGTTTCTGGAAAAATTTTGCAAAGACTGTCAACTAAAAAATATATTCCAATGTAAGAAGTGTAAAAAATATAACATTTCATAACGACGACATGGACTATGGACCAAATCCAGCGCGATCGGATGTGACAACCACGGAACTGAAAAACAAAAAATATCCAATTCAGGAAAAATTTGTTGACGGCGAAATACAACGGCATGTCACAATTTAATCAAAGAATCGTTTTATAGAAGTCACGTCATTGGATCAAAGCCGATGAAATATGGGATATACAACGAATCCACAGCGACTGCATTATTCCAGAAATAAACAGGTATCACCGTCAAGCACTGCGATTTTTTATTTCTCCAGATTGCTGCATTTTGGGAGCAAGTCCTGACGGTATAATTCAAGATGATAGTATTGTCCATCAGACAAAAAAATCAAAGATGCTTTGAATGACAATCAAAATTTGTGTGTAAAACTAACCTCAAGTGATGAATTAGCCATAAAGGAAAACATCATTATTAGTTCCAAATCCAAGAAGAGTGGCAAAGAAACATGTTACCTAATTTTATATCCAAAGGTTGATCTGTAACATATAAAAATCGAAAGAAATAAAACATTTTTGAAAGATATCGTTACCCAAATTAGAACGATTTTGGGAACATTGTGCTTTACTCTGGTAAAGCTCTGGCTTGATGTGATATCGAGCCATTAATATGCAATAACTAAAGGTGGAAGTTATGATAGCATTTGAACTGTGTGATAATTGGCTGAATGCTGCAGTATTTATTTACAGAAGATTACTGCTCTAAGTGATTTTGGTTGTGGTATTACTAAGCAACCGTATGAAATTCGTTATTTGATTGTTCAACTTAGAAATAAAGTAAGTAAAAGGAATAAACAATGACGTTATGAACACTTATCCTCTTATCAAAGGTTAATAAGTTATTTTGTTTTAATTTTACTTGTTTCTTTTGCAAAATGTGTATGTTTGTATCGTTATTTAGATACGAGTAATAACAAGATTTACCAAAATAGCGATAAAAACTATAAGGTTACAATTTAAAAAGTGGAGATAATGTCATCGTTTCGAAACAAATATATCTGGCTAGCAAAGATAAAGTTAGACTGTGGGGTTTCCCAGTATATGGACTCCCAAAGAAACCATCAGCTATTGATTTGTGGAATATGCGAAATAATATACAAAATGTTTGTATTGTATCGTTCATAGCGAGGATTACAAAAAATAATCTATAATTAGCCCAAATTTTTGACTGCAATGTCTTCGGTACTATTTTAATAGTGGGAAGGACTTTATGAAATTAGAATTATGAAGAAATTGTATAATATACTTAGTGACATAGAAATTGCAACACCGAGAAGGAGTAGTTTGTAGATCTGTTGAGCTGACATTAAGTAATAATTGATTAACTTTTGAGATCAAGTGGTAATGCGATAACGTCACTTTTGACAGTTGTTATAATTTCTTGCTAACTTCTTCGATCTGTTTTTTCGTACGATTAGTTGTTCTTTTTCATTGTTAATTAACATTATTTTGGTTGTTGTTCTTTTGTTAACGTGTTCTGTTTGTTTGATCATGCCTAAAGTACGCCAATGAGGATATCACCGTCAATTAATCGAATTTGTTAGAGGTCGAATTATTGGTTTGCGCGAAGCTGGTTTTTCATTTGGGGAAATTGCTAACCATGTAAATTTAAATCGGTCTACTGTAATGCGAGTGTGTCGTGCATGGTTTATTACATGGCCAGGAACATCGTAAAAGAGGAACCGGGATTTCAAGAAGAACAAATGAGCGTCAAGATCGTCGCTTAAGACAACTGACATTTACTGAAAAATGTTCTTCTACTAGGACAGCTGGTGACCAATGGTTTGGTGAAGAAGATCACTTTGTAAACCTTAGAACAGTTTATCGCCGAATCCGAAGTTTTGGATTAACATCGTATCGTCTGCAACTTGTGCTTCCTTTGACTGCAGAACATTGTGAACAACGGTAAGAATGGCGCAATGAACGATTTAATTGGAATCTCGAAAGGCGTCGTGTTGTTTTTAGTGATGAATCTAGATTTTGTTTAGGAATGCACGACGGTCCTATGAGAGTCAGAAAAGGACATGATGATCGACAGATTCGATTTACAGTTGAGAGGCACGTACACCGCACTGTGAGTGTTATGGTTTGGGGTGCCATTACTTATAGCAGCAGGTCTCCCTTGGTATTCATTTTATCCTGGCTCCCAAGAGCCCCAGATCTTTATCCCATTGAATATGTATGAGATGTAATGTGTAGAATGTTGCGAAATTTGCAGCGTCTTCCTTTGACTTTGGAGGCATGAGCCATGAGGTGCAACTTGTATGGGAAGCAATAGCCCAAGACGAGATAAATGACCTTATTCAATCAATGCCTCGGCGTGTAAATGAATGTGTAAATCAGAGAGGCCGTTCCACACATTATTAAAAATTATTATACAATTTTGTTTAAATAATAAAGATTTTCCTACCAAATTTTTGGCATTTATTACTATAACATAGGTGAATACTGCTACCATATTTCATTCCGAAATTCCAACCCCTTCTTGGTGTTGCAACTTCTATGTCACTGAGTATACCTACAATGCTTGAGATATCGTGCACGTTAAATTTAAAATAAATAATAAACCCCAAACAAAGGTTTGCTTTTCACCAGTTTTGCCAACAAATTTTTCTATTTCTCATAAATTTATATTTATCGGAAAAGATAATGTTCTATTTTGGTTTTTGAAAGATTTTCTCATCTCCTCAGTCAAAACCATTTTATCTCGTGTATAAAAGCCGGTTCTTAAGCAATAAATTTATTTTCTTTGAAATTTCTTTATAAAAGGGTTTATTGAAGTTGAGTTGTGCAGATTTTGCGCATAAAATTTTATATTTTTTTTATAGAATCCATTGAAAAAAGTGCCGTGAATGTTTCTTATTTATTTGATGTTAAAAGCACTAGCTGTTTTTTCAAACGTGTCTATCACATTTGGTAAAATACTAATATATTTGTGCATACGAACAACCTTCTGGTAGAATTTCTGTATTACGAAACTATAAGATTTCGCCAGTTCCATAATATTAGGTCAAATGAATTTGATGTAGTAAAATTAATATTACATTAACTAGGTTACTGAAGGTTTATTCGATTGGCTAATCGAAGTAGCTTAGAGCAATTTACTGTAAGTATAAACATAATCTTTAATAATTAAAGCTATAACAACGAATTGCTCTTTTCAAGTAGGGAAACGAACAAATCTTGTTTTAATTTTACTGACAATTAATTATTATGGCATTTGGAAAATAACATGATGGCATGATTTACTCAAACCTATACGATATAGCGATTTATATTTATAATTTTCAGATATTTCTAATTTTCTGTTTTATTAAAAGGAAACCTTAGGTATTGATGTGAAAACTACTAGTTGTTGAACAAGCTAAAGCTTTCATGAATAATAGTACCCTTTTGTACTCGCTATATGCATCTTGAAACATTATTCATCTGCCAATAATTTCAGTCCTGAGAATGAAAATGCTTGCTTTCGCAAGATCATATTGAAAGCACACACGATACATACATAGATTCTACCATAAGTGGTAGATAAATAATGAGGGAATAGGTTACATAATTAATTATAACTAAATTTAGTGGAAAATAAGCTACATTCTCCGCGTACCTCCATAAATTATATAATAATTGATGGTATACCACTAATTTTATATTTTAGGAGAATAATATTATGCAACTGATACTAAAACCAATAAGAATGTCAAGATAAACGGAAGACACCCTTCTTTCGAAGAAGTGCATTGTTCCGAGTGAACTTAATTACTAAAGTACCCCTTCTATTCACATAATTGAAACCTCCACTTATCAGCCTGAAAGTTATTAAAATTCATAAATAAGAGTAATATCTTCTGTTAGCTGTATAAGCATCGCACTGCATTTGACTAGAGGAAACCCAAGTAGTACTTTTAATTTTCCACATGAATTATAAACTAAATAGTTGACATACAAGTGTTTAGCTATTAATATTAACAATTTCTACTGTCCTATAACGATTTTGTAATAGCCATATCGCTAAAATTGAGAATAGCAACTACGCAATTGTGTTCATTTAACATGTACGCTGCCTAGAGGGTAACGTGTTGATGACATAATTTGGTCCGTGAAACAATCATTTCCATGTAACGATGTTTTTCATTATTTCTATGAATTAATTATTATCTGGATTAAAGTTAAACTCAAAACTCGGTTTTGCAACTTTCAATATTAATTTAATACGTGTCTGTGGTTTATTACGCATTTTTGGCTAATTGTGATTTTATATCAATAGATGGCGTAGAATTTGAAATCAGCTATTATACAAAAATGATGCTAGATTATGCCGGGTCTGCATTATTATTTCTGCTAGTAGGGAATATAAAGAAAGAAGCCGCTTCCTTGGATTCTATTATTTTAATTCAAAATTGTTGGGGATCATAATTTTCCAATTCACCCAGATTTAGGAATTCAATATATATATCTCATTGTTAATGATGGCAACGTATAAAAATTAATTGATTCTCTGTAATGTCCTTACTGCAACGTATGGTGTTTTGTGTACATCAAACATCCATAGTATTTTTGAACTTTTTGCGAAAAAAGAATTTGTGGAATCAATATTTGACCACTAATAATTCGCTTCTAATTAATTCAACAACGATTTTCTTAAGAAATAATATGTTTTTATTATTACAAAATTTTTATATAACGATTAGCATATGTAACGCTCATTTATCTTCAGCAAGTGTTGACAACTGCAATAAATTCAATACTTTCAATGCATAGTATTTTTACATTTTAATTGGATTATTCATGCTTCACAACTATTAATTTGTTTTAATATTTGTTCCCAATTCAATATTAAAAATCTGATGTGAGAGAGACAACGCTTGACTTTTTCTTGCGTATTATAGATATGCAAATAATACCCACAAATAATTAAAATATCATTTTCGTTTATTTTGGGAACGATAATTGGATTGGTCACTCATCCAAGGTAGTGGACATGTAAAAGGTTGCTTTATATCCTCAGACAAATAGATTAGTTCGTGTAAATAAGCATCATAAGCATAAGAAACTTGGCAAATTGAAAAAATCTTTAGAGCCGTTTTAAAGAAAATGGCAATAAATCCAAAAATGACAAAAGCAAAGCGACACATCCGGTTAACTGATTTTAACCATAATGATATGGCTACATATTTAAATATAAAATATTATTTATCTACGCCTTTTCGTTTTTAAGATATTCTATTCAAACGCACAAATACACACACAGACGCTAGTATGCCCGCACACAATCTCGCACGCACACACACGCACGCACGCACACGCACGCATACACACACGCACACAAGCACCCACGAACAAACGTACGCTCGCACACACACACGTACGTACACATTCACCCACGCACGCAATCGTACACGCGCGCACAAACAAGTTCTAGAAATATGATTTTCGGACTTAGAGGACGCGAAAATGTGTATTTCCGCTAAGCTTTTGACATCGAAAATTTTAGGTGAAAACAATGTTATCTCTTATACTCGTACCTATATTTCATATAGGGTAAGTGAAAGTAAAAATTAACTAAAATGTCAATCAATGCTGCCGGCATCATTATAATTCTTGATTAATACTTTAGGATAAGTTATTTATTTCTTATTTCAAAAAAAGTGTTTAAATTGTAAAATCTTGCAAGAGAGTCTTAGAAATTTTATTTGGTTTTCAAGAATATCTAAAAGTTTACTAATGAATATGCGAGTTCTTCAGAAAATTTGTTACACTTTAATTTTTAATCAATGTTTATTATAAAATCTTCCTTCAATACTTGAAGAATATTTTGTAAGGTACCAAACCAAGCGTAGTAACCTTTGCACGTAGTTCGTTTTTTCATTTCTTATATTTCAATCAAATTTACTTAATTACTATTTACTGCAATTTATTTTAGACTTTAACTGATCCCCTTGCATCAGGTTCCAACATATTCACATTTTGCATTCTTATTTTTAATACACGTCAGTGGATCTTTGGGTTTATATTGGCATTAGAATAATAATTCAACTTCTATAACTACTTCTACAAGTTACTGTTCATTAAATTATAACTTTCGTTATCGTCTGCTATTCCAAGTTATACTACATTAACTGAATAATAATATATTTCTTACGAGGTTAATCCACCAGTTTCTAACATAATTATTAATTTCCTTTGCCAACTAATTTAATTGGTAAATCTTTAGCAACCCTAGAAAACTACTTTATTGTGATTGAGATAACCATGGTGAATGCTTTTCAAGTCCACGATCCTTTACTTTCCTTTGCGCAGAACAAGTGTAACAATATCAAAGGCGTAGTTCTTTACATAGGTAGAATTATATCTTAAATCAATTTTGTAATGTTCAAAATAATTTATATTACTATTAAAAATGAATCGGTCGAAGATCTCCTATAAAACGGCGCGAATTTTAAATAATTAAAATAAGGCACAGGTGAAAAAACATACAACTGAGTTTTAAACAGAAGAATAATTGCAGGACTACTGAACACAGAAATTGTAACATAATAAAACAGTAGGTAAACAAACAGAACATTGTATGCACGTTTGCCGTGTCGAGGCCAGTCGCATATCATAGTTTCGTCCTGAAAGAGGTTCATCAGTACGAGGTCGGTTTGTGACACTGGACCAAGATATTACTCCCTTTATAATCACATTAAGTGTCCAGTTATATTATAAAATAAAACTTTAGTCATCTTTAAAATTAATAGGCGTGATTTAAAATTATTAAAAATGAAAGATCTTACCGTCAGGCCCTCAAACAATTATTGAAATTAAATATAGCTAAAATTAGGTAACAAAATGAATTCAACCCTACGTTTGGGTTTTTAATCTAATAAAATAGTAGTTAGATCAGTAGCAAATAAATTATATATAATTAGATTATATGAAAAAAATGTTGATGCCACAATCATTTGAATCAAGTAATTCAGTCTCAAAAGAAATAAAGTGCACCAAGCAAGTTTTAGTTGCGAGGTATTTAATTTTATTTACGAGAACGCTAATTTAGTGGCACAGTAAATGTTAACAAATGTTAAATTTAGTTTTAACTCGAATAAGGGTATTATGAAATTCTAATACTTACTTGGCACAAAGCCATGGTCTCAATCGCGTGAACAAAATGGCAGTTAAGTACTTAGATAAATACAATACCTACAATTTGGTCATTTTCCTAGAACTTATTGCCAAGGAAAATAGCAAAAGGCTGCGTGGCACTTGACCGAAGATGCAGTTATATCCCTAACCGTATCTGTCAAACCGGCATTTTCGGACCACCCTTTATCGTGAGGTAAATAATTCTTCAAATAAAAATCGAAGATATGTGATTAATAACCACGGAACGTCAGAAAGGATGCTACCCAAATTAAATTCTCCAAGCGACTTCCGAGTAAAATTTTATCAACGATTACCTCACAGCGGCGTGCCGACTGGTGCAGTACCTACTGACTGTTAACTACTACACCTTCACTTCAGTGGATGGGTCGCTCTAAAAAAATGCTTATTTAATGGAAACTGACTATAAATCCTTTGCCATATGAAATATAACTTTGTTACCAAAAATTAGTGTCCAAGAAAAATATACAGGGTGTCGCGAAATAACACCGACAACGCTTAACCACTTATTCTAGGGAACAAATGACGACGACTCATCGAAAAAAGGTTGGGTGAAAGGTTTTTCATTCTTGACTTATAAGTTGTCAAAGATGACAGAATTTTTTCTTATTTTTCTAACTAAGCCTCACTGATTCCACCGATCGTAATGAAATTTGGCACGTGGACTTCTGGAGTTAAGATAATCTTTTTCCTAAAATATCAATAAAATTAATATCTTACAACAAAGAGTTTTACATGCACACCTCTCTTTGAAGGCCTAGAACTTTTTTTATGGGAAAAATTTTTAAATTTGTGCACTATTATTTAAAAGTTTACTTCTTCTGCAATAAAAATTCACCTCTTGTAATCTTTTCGTAAGCTCAATCCTTTTTGAGAAAATTGAGCTTTCTGAAATGCTTGAATCATCGTTACTAATCTCATCACATGTAAAGTAAATCGCATTGCCATGGAAATGAAACAATGTATTTTAAGGTGGATATTTCAACAGTACTCTTTACTTGCGTAAAAGTTTCGTACATACTGTAACGCTGTCTTTTCAACAATCTTTACTAAAATAATCAAAAATGACTTTCAACAAATTTTTTTAATTTAAATTGTATAATAATAATATTAACAATAATGATAAAATGCTAAGTAAATGAAATCAACGAAATAGTCATATGTTCGAAATATCCTCCGTTACACCGGATGCAGGCTTGAGCTCGTTGGAGGAGGAACGATCTTACATTTCGAAAAATGTTTGCAATTTGCCGAATTTCTTGGCATTCGCCCAATATTCTGTTCCATAATTTATCTTGCATGTTAACAGGTGTGCGATAAACTTTATCTTTCGATAAACCCCAGAGATAAAAATCCATAGGTATAATATCTGAAGATCTGGGTGTCCATTTAATTGGAGCATCATTTCCTTGACCAATTCATCTACCAGCAAAAATTTTCATTTACGTGATTCCTAACTGGAGCGGTGAAATGCGAAGGGCTCCATCGTGCATGAAAATCATTCGATGGCGTATTGCTAAAGGTATGTCCTCCTATAAATGTGGTAGTGTAGTTTGCAGAAACTCTAAATAAGACTGGGCGTTCAAGATTGCTGGTAGGATAAAGAAGCCAATTAAAACTTCTCCAATAATTACTGTCCAAACATTAATAGAAAATTTCCACTGAAAAGAACTTTGTTGGACTTCATGAGTATTTTCATCACACCACACATAAAGGATATGAATATTAATAACACAATTTCTTGTGAAATATAACTCATCGCAAACAAAATTGTTTCCAGGAAACCGTCTTCCCGGACAAAGTGATTAATGAGCCAATCGCAGAATTGCATTCGAGGACCATGATCTTCTTCCTGCAAACCTAAATAGGCTGAAGGTGATAAGGCCTCAGCTGCTTCTCCACCAATACTAGATGAATGATGTCCTTACTAACATCAAATCGCCTTGCCAGACTGCGAATACTTTCATTACGATTATCTTCTATGGGATACAGAATTTGTTCCTCGTATTCAATATCTAACTGACGTGACCGACTTGAATTAGCAGCAGCCTTCTTAAATGTTCCGAATTCCCTCAATCTCTGGTTCACCGCAGCAAATGTTATATTAGGTCCGCATATCCGCATATTCGTTGAAGGAGTATTCAATATTTGCAGAAAACCAGAAAAACAAATTTACAAAACAAAATAGTTACTATACACAAAAAGATGAAGAAATGTAATTGACAAAACGTAACAAAATTAATACAACTGTCAAATTTGAAAATCATAAACAACGGTAAAATATTTTTTCATTTCCATGGCAATGCGATTTACTTTACGCGTGACGAGATTAGTAATGATCATTCAAGCTGTCAGAAAAGCTTAATTTTCTCTAAAATGGTTGAATTTACCGAAAGATTGTAAGAGGTAAATTTTCTTGCAGAAGATGTAATTTTAAATAATAGTGCTCAAATTTTAAAATTTTGTCCATAAAAAAGTTCTAGGCCTTCAAAAAGAAGCGTGCATGTAAAATTCTGTATTGTATGATATTACTTTTGTCGATATTTTAGGAAAAAAATCAACTTAACTTCCCAAGTTAACATACCAAATTTCATTATGATCGATTGAATCAGTGAAACAAAGTTAGAAAAATAAGAAAATATCCTGTCGTCTTTGACAGCTTATAACTTAAGATCGAAAAACTTTCGCCTTACCTTTTTTTGAACGAATCGTCGTCATTTATTCCCTAGAGTCAGTGGTTAAGCATTTTTGGTGTTGTTTTGCGACACCCTGTATATATATATATATATATATGTATATATATATGTGTGATTTCGTTTTTCCGAGATTCCTTCCACGTGTTTTTTTGGTCCTTAAAAGGACAGTTTTTATTGTGGCGACGTTTCCACAGAGTCCCATCTGTCATTTTCAAGCCGTTTATTTTTGGTTTTT
>JAHWXV010106703.1:0-14850 GCA_024586415.1 Phrixothrix hirtus
ACACTTCCCTGTGTTCCCTTGTTAGTGGTAAAGTGACTGGGATCTGTCAAGAAGTCGCCGGTTCTATCCCGCCCGAGGGAAATTAATGATTGTCTCATACATCGTCTTTTTATAAACTTTTATTAAATTATTAATTTTCATTATTATGCTACAAACTAAGTCCTAAGACTAATTATTTCACACTTAAAGTGTGGCCGAAATATTATTGTAGTATAAATTTTTAACATTGCCTTAATAATCAAATATTTCAAGTCACCATCATCAATAAATTTCTTTATTTCGTGCGCTAACAGCCATTTTATTAGTTTTAATGTAAGCTTAATGTTATTAATTGATCTAGTTATAATGAATGACGTGCTCATAAAGGTTCGTGAGACAGATTATAACTAACTGATCTTGTTTTTTCGTTTGTTATAATTTTGAATATTTTAACTGAGCAGAACAAACTTTATTTTGTTGAATTAGTTAATTTTGATCTTTTGAGGCATATTTAAAACTTAATAACAGCAACTCCTATATTCTTAAATTTTAAAATATAAATCGAATTTTTGATATCATTGAAGTTGAGAAGAATGCAAAATTGTTCAAACAAGATTAGAAATTAGAAAGCGATTTCAAAATTATATAGGGATTGTGACAATAATTTAAAAGAAATATGGTCAAATTCAATTGCATCAGTTTTTCAACAAACGTATAAATCAAGCTCATTAAACAAATCAATTATATTTTTGGTAAAAAATATCTTATCTAATATTCACAGTACTGTTTATGTTTATTATTTTACTATAAAAAAGCTATAATTATTCAAAACGTCAATATTGTTGACCAATGTTAGTGATGTTACGCAATATATACATCTACAGAAATATTTTTAATGTAAGGATGTTCTCGAAATAATATTAAAAACATTGCAAATTTTAGCGGGAACGCTCATGACTGACGCACATTTATTTTATTCTATAATTTTTTTTATTTTATATTAAAATTTTTATTTATGAAGATAGATGCATACAAAAATTAGTCTTCAGCTAGGGTTCGAACTCCGGACTTTCTGTGGTTTAGTTAGGTGCTTTTCAATCTGAGATACCTAGGACTTCGAGTGGTACCAGTGTAGAAGAGATACTGTATTCGAATTCCTGCCGATTAATACTAATTTTATTTATTCATTAAAAACATTATAAAAGCATTATATTAAGTAAACCTAAATATATAAATATTTTATTTAGGTGTATTTAGATATTTAATTCTATAGTTTTCAAGTAATGGAATGCCTATAAATACAAATAAAGCGGAAAAATTTACGCCTTAAACCTCAGAATAAGCATTTTACTTGCAAAATACTGTTAGTTTTTCTTTCAATTGTGATATAAAAATTTACAGCTTGTAGCAATTTACATAATTACAAACTAGCAACTGCAAATTATGCAAGAATGTTTTTACAAATTCAAATATTGGTTGTATTTGAAGAACAATAGTACGCCAAAAACACGCATCTAATGGATTATGACCTTTTATCTGAATGCCGAATTTAATTTCCACCTGTCACTTTCACTTCGTACCACTTTTTGGTAAGAGAAAATTACAAAGAATGTACTTATATGTAAGTATAAGTAATAATTACGATTAACAAAACATGGTATATCTATCTGATTGCTTAATTTATATAAATAGATATTGCAGAACTATTTGTAAATGTTCATCTTTGAGAAGAATATTTCTCAGATACTTTTTCACTACTAACTCTCGTACCTATAGGCTTTTAAGGATCTGACTAAACCATTGTTGTATCTATTAATTAATTATTACAAACTTTTCAGGAATTAAAAGAATCCACCCTAACCCTAATTGTATTATTACAAACTTTAAAGATCACAAATTTGTATTAAAATCACAAAAATAACATCCAACTTATTACAACTAAAAATATCTAAGCAGAAAAATACTCAAAGTTGTAAGCAAATAATAAAAAAATAAATGAAAATTGGATGAAAACTATAATGTTAAAAAATTTAAAAATTGATACCAAATAAAATGGCAATTGCAGGTAATAAAGAAAATTCTAACACAAAAGGAAATAACAAAAAATTGACAATAAGAAAAAAAAATAAAAATGTTTATACAGGGTGTTTCACAATGTGCCGAAATATTTTAGTGCAATTATATTCATGCAATGTAGTTGCGTTCTATCGCTAGGTGTGCGGTATTGTGCATTGTTTCCTGAATGGTTTTGCGAGTCCAAATCGGTTTAAACAATTCAACATAATTAATGCGGACAATGTACCATCTTACAAAATAAAATCATTGCAGTTGATTCAAAATAGTATATCTTTAGGTTATCCCCGCACTACAACAACGCCAGATAACCTCAAATATCTACCGCTATCTATTGAACACAATCAGAAGAACACCTGCTCTTATTTTATCAGTAGCTTCCGCTTTTTGTATGCTGCATTCGCCGAGATTTAATTTTGAATTATCAACAAACAAGAACTGAGTATGTAAATGTTGTCAACAGTGGCGCTGTGAACCACCAAAATCAGTATTATTGATTTAGTAAGCAGTCATGTCAAAGTCAAACATCATCCTCTTTTTTAAGGCTGACAATGGCGCTATAGTTACAAAGTGGTACACAAAAACACCATGAAATTTAAATGCTTAAATACTTAACTTTGGTTACAACAAAACGGTGCGGTGTCCCATACGAATAAAATAAATATAAAAGCTTTATGAGGCATATCGGGGACACCCATTGAGGTCTCCTGGTCTCAAAAGTCAAATTAATTCAGGAAAGCCACATTGGTTCTATAGAAAAACGCTCCAAACCTATATAACAAAAACTGGTGAAAGTATCTAGATTCTGTCAAAAATTATACCCGAAATAGAAATCTAAAGTAATAACTAAATGTGAAAGATTCCCAATTAAGATTCAGATAATTTTGGTTAAATATTTCAACCAAAAATTTCAGGTCATCATCAATATATTGATTATACCATAATTTGTCCCAAAAACAAGGATTAAATCCATACAAAAATTTAAAATTTATATACAGGGAGTTTGAAAAGGAACTCCCTAGTTTTAATGTGCACTAGAATCTGCACAAAGTGATATAAACTATTCTAGTTTCTGCAGTTGGCAGGCCTGCTTGACCTTGAGAATAACAGCACCAATGCTCAGTTCCGTTCAGACGTTTAGTGCAGTACAATGGCTACACCGCAATAGAAGGCGCAGTGTGTTATTTGGCTTGTGCAAACTGAGTCTGTTATAACAGTGAACGTAATTTTAGACGTCAGTATGATGGTGAACCACCTACCTCAAGAACTATCCATGATTGGCTAAAGTCTTTCAAGGAAACCGGTAGTGTTTTAAAAGCGAAATCCCCAGGCATACCAAGAACTTCTGAAGCTACTGTTGAACAGATCCGTGTTTCGTGTGTTCTGAGCCCAAAAAAGTTATTGCCCAGACGTAATCTGCAATTAGGGGTGCCTAAAAGTACTTTGTACGATGTGGTACGTAAAAGACTTCATTTGCGCGCCTAAAAATTGCAACTGTTTCATGAAATCAAACCTACTGACAAAATCGAAAGGCTTGAGTTTGTCGTTAACTTGCTACACAGAATTGATGAAAATAACAATTTTTTTAAAAAATGTTATCTTTTCTGATGAGACTACATTTCATATGAGTGGAACTGTTAAACGTCATAACTGCAGAATTTGGGGACAGAGCAACCACATAAAGTTATTCAGCATCGACGTTACTCTCCAAAGGGTAATGTTTGGTGCGGTTTGATGGAAGATCGAGTGATTGATCCTTTCATGTGTGTAGAAAGAGCAATAAACGGGGACGTATACTGTGGCATGTTGACAGGTTATGTCTTTCCCCAAGTGGAAGATATTGAGTTGAAAAAAGGGTTTGTGTTTTTCTAACAAGATGGCACCCAACCTCATTACAGTAATCGTGTGCGCGCGGTTCTTGACACTCGCTTTCCGAGAAGGTGGATGGGTAGGGCTGGGCCAATCCCTTGGCAACCACGAAGCTCGGACTTATCCCCACTTGATTTTTTCTTTTGGAGCCACATAAAAAATTTTCTGTACGGTGAAAAGATCCGTGACACCAACCATTTACGGGAAAGAATCGCGGCGGTTAAGACACTTACACCTGCTCTGTTAGTGAATACGTGGTGAGAAGTGAAATATCATCTCGACGTGTGTAGGGCAACAAATGGATCCCATGTTAAAGTTTACTAACATTGTATGTACTCGTTCATGTAGTTTTCACCATTAAATTTATACATAAAACTAAGGAGTTCTTTTTCAAACACCCTGTATTTTAATAACCGCTTTAGTTTTACAATTAATTTAGGAATGCAATGTAGAATTTCATATTAAGATGAGCCTTCTTACATGAAGTAAATATTTCATGGATTTTAGCTTAAGGAAATATTTTATCTAACCTTTGGTAATACCTTAAGTGCAGGGATTAAGATTTGTCGTTTAAAAAACTAAGCGTGCGATCATGAATTCATCATGAAAATAGCCTCAGAACATGTTTAGTTTGAAATCATAAAGACAAGTTAGAGGCAGCATAACAACCAAACTAGTGTTTGATTTCAATTATAACCAATGTGTTTGTGCTGTTGAATTAATAAGTTGTTTTAATTTTGGTTTATGCTCTTAAAGGTACTACGCACTCACCCAGTATACCAATTGGTAAGGTGTTGAAAGCTAAGGATTCAAATTAATAAAGCTTACTTCAGAATATGTATAAGTTATCTAAAGTAATTTACAATAGGAAATACAAGAATTATCGCAATGTCAACGTTTAAGTAAAAATTGTGAGCGTGTCAAACAAAGTAAACATTGAAGAATGAAGAAGATGCTCCAGAACCTAATAGAGAGAGTAACTCGTCCAATAACAATTCTTAGTAAAGATTTTCAGCTCACAGTGAGTTGATGATACTTTATCTAATGTTCATCGAAAATGTGCATTAAATATAAACATCAGCATTCTTGAATCCTAATTCACAAACGTTTTATTTATCCATTTACTTAAGTAAATCGAAATTAAAATCATTAGAAATATTCGTATTCAAATTTTATTTTAAATCAATTAAATTGTATTATTAGAATTAACAATTTTAATACTTTGAATGAGCTTTAATCATTTACACGTACTAGATTAATTATCTAGGTCCAATCGAGTCAGTTAAATAATCATCTGAAAACAAACGATTAATGTTCCTTCTTGAGCTACGTATTTAAATTTCATTCAAAAAATATTTGTTCATTTAAAAAATATTTTAACGTGCATTCTTGTAAATTATTTGTTTATATTTGCCTTTTATATTAATAAATATTTAAAAACCTATATACCTGATTAATCTTTGTTCATTAACCCACTGACGTACGTATCTTAAGGCAAACAAAATAAATGCAAAGCCGAGTAGAAGATCGCGTAATAAAATAATTAAATTAAAATTTATGGTGATTATTATTGCTAAATTAAAAAAAAATTAAAATTTTGTTCCTTTACCTCAAAACTGGCTAAATTACAAATAGTTAATTCTGATAAAGCAGGTAAAGAACAAACGCATTATTACTATAAATATTAATAAGTGATGATAAAAGGAAAATTGAAAAAACCATTTACGTATGTAAGTCCAATAGTAACTATTAAAACATTAAATAACATGAAGTAACACGAAACAAAGTTTCTCGCTGTATTCAAGAATTTATAGAAGAAACGACGGTCACGTCATACACACCTCTACTATATTAGCTATTGTGTGTTCATAAAATATTTCCAAATCTTGTAGCTAATTTGGTACATAAAAATATTTGGATACCCCGTGAAATAAATAATTACTCGTATATCTATCAACTTAAACTTAATTTAAAAATGAATAATACTTAATAAAATAAAAATTTAATATGAGATTAAATTAATGCAGTTAATTCTAATTTTGTATTTTAATATTTAACACATGCAGTCCATAATCGTTGGTAAAACCAAAAGGCTGCACACCCAGTAAGTTACTTCACCTACTGAGGTATATTTACTTATTATAATAAATGCTGGTGCAATTTATAATAATAAACATTTTTTTAAGTATTTGCATCTTATATACATACATTTTTAACAATTATAACCCGTTAATATTGACGGAAACTAAGTTAATCGCGTTTTGAATTTGTGTGCAAATTAAAAGAATTCGGTTTAGTCTGGGATATAAACACATTACCTTCAACACGGCTGACTCGTAAACCAGCGCCTTAAACTGTTCGGCCAATGCACCGAGATCTAATCATACAATATATTGTAAAAATATTAATACTATACAATTTTTAATTATAATTTTAATCTAGCTCAGGTGTTTAATATTGCATTCAAAAAGCTCCCTATTAACAATTAGTTATATTAAATGAAATATTCGTAAAATATATAAAATACATGAAATCGTTAAATAATTGTTCGTATCACTAAGAGTAACTTGTTATGAAATTCAATAATATGCTAATGATTTAAATATTTGAAAGTTTCTCAACTAGTTTTCTCAATTGAATCGCATGATTCTGACAGGCATAGGCAATATAAATAGTTTAAATCCATTTTAATTTATAGTATAGTATTTCTGCACGTACTTACAACTTACAGGTCAACTGACATCAGCGCTGTGTAAATTTTTATTGTAATTTTTGAATTTAAAATGATTTCTAATTCATCAAAAATGATTCCACTTTGTAGATTAAAATCTCATTTTCCTAAAAAATTACAGTTTTAATAAATTTTTTGCGAAATATTAATAGCAAAGCCACTTTTAGAGCACATTATGCAGCGACCACTGCGTGCAGAACTAACGATCCAGGTAACAGTTCGAATCTAGTGCGTTAATGAGTTTTTCGCTTTGACAGACCAGAACTTGATATTCATTTTGGAGCTCAAGTGGTGATGTTTCATACAAATCCGTTTTAAAAATTGTTTAAATCTAAATCGAACCTTTTTCCTTCGCTCGAGCAACTCTTTTCAATACCGAATCGCGTTTAGAGATTGGACGTTTGGCTTAAATCAAACTGAGGTATGAACATCGTGTTCATAGCATCTCTCGATTTATGAGGTTATGAGAAAAGCTTCGCTCTTTAATTGAAAATTGAACTTTCACATTAGCTTTGTGTTAATACCGCATCCTTACACTTTTGAGCAAAATGTCGAAATTATTAGCTACAAGATCAGTGCAATTCCAGATTTGGTTAAGAAATTTTCAGGCAATAAGGAATCTCAAAATTTCCGAAAAATAACTGCCACTTTATTGAACATGTTATAGCGACTTACAATCTCAGGTCAGTTATATAAAATACTTAATTGGCTTCGATATTGCACTTTTGTGAAATAATTTAAATCACGCCAGCCTGTACTTTAGAATAAATCTATACTTTTCTTAAAATTTTTTCCTTTTACAATTTTTTTACATACTGAATGCCGCTTGAAATAGTTTCATTTAGCAATCAAATTTCCTATCCTTTATATCTCTGACTGACTTTACTTTATTGCCGGCCCTACTTCTTTTTGAAGTAGGTATCCTTTGGGCCTGCTTTTGGTCTCGAGGTTTTGCCCAATTAGGTGATGCTATTTACTTCTTTGTCTTTGATTTATTGTTGGACTTCTCTCATTTTTTCTCATTCATTTATTTGGGCACGTATTCGGTTACTTTTACTGATCCATGGTTGGTTGTGAACAAGTCTTACAACATATATACTTTAATTTTTAGGATTACATGGTCAGCGCTTAGAATGCGCTATCTGTTGGATTGGTGATTAATTGTGATCCTGATATCGAGAGCTTTAGCTATCGGGCATACCCAACCACTTCTTTTAATTAAAGTTGTGTTCGCTAGTAACTTGGTCTTCAATGTTCTTTCGGGTCCGAAGAGAACACATTGAGCATTCAATTAGTGCGTTATATTTGTTGTCTACTTTTGTATTCTTACATATACTATAGCTTAGGCTCCTTAGGCTTGCAGCGGTGGGTATGTTATAATATCTCGCTTGAACTTGAATTTGTGTTTGACAGTGCCTGCGGACGTTAGATATAAAGACCAATTACAAAACAATATTTTGCTATGGTGACAATTGACACAACCCGAAGTTTTTTAACGTTGTGAATGCTTCCGAACTTAACATAGCTTCGACACTCTAGCTGTCGCTAGTTGCGGAAATGGAGTACTCCCCCTCCGAAGAGGTAGTGATAACTACAGTTAGCGAAATGCGCGAAATGAAGAGGGTAAGTGACGACAATGGCTTCACGGAAGTGAAGCGGAAGGAACAGGAAAAGAAATTTATTAAAACGCCTGACTAGCTAGTCAAGACCTCCAACACCTTCGAGGTCTTGAAAGAAACAGTGCCACCAACGCAAGGCACACCAGCCGTAGTCAAAGGCGCAGTTCCGACAACAATTTTCCGGGTTAAGGAGACGTGATGTGAGGTCACTCTTATGCTTCAAGTCTTCAGGGAACGCAAGGTCGCATCGAGGATAAAGATACGCTCAGCCACGCCCAGCGACCACCAAGGGATGAAGATCTCTTCGAAAATGAGAAAATACCGTTCCATATGTCTAACTTTCCTCAAGAAAAGATGCTTAGGGTCGTTATTAGAGGGCTACAACAGTCAGTAAGCGACAAGGTGATCCTAGCGGGCCTCAAGCACTAGGAGCTACCTGCGCTATCCGTTAGCCGAATGCACAGGGACGCCAATGGAATTCCAATGCCCCTGAACTACGCGGAGTTAACAAACAGTAAAGCAAATTTTCCATACAAAGACAGTGCTTATCAGAAAGTGGGAATAGAAGCTCCGTCGCGTAAGAAAAGCGACTGAATACAATGCCAAATATTCGGGCACACGCAGCAGAACTGCAACGCCTAGATAGTGTGCGGAAACGGGAATAACAGCTAAACAGGGTGTTCGAGTTACTCCAAATTAAGAAAATCTGCGAACATTACGCGAAGAGACGTGTACTACGCACCGCCTTCAGATCAAAAACAAAGTGCAAAAGTAAAACACGACGTTCAGAAAGAGGGAGGAACCTCCTTCCTTAACCTGAATATAAACGTCGTCACCCAAGTCGACAACATCATAGTAGAAGCCACACATAACAGAGCTTCCTTTGCGGAGGAATCGGTGAAATCTTAAAGTGTTTACTGGAAATATTTGCTATTCTCAGAATCAATAATTCCCTACTGAGAAGTGGCTTTCCGCAAACAATTTCAAATTCAAGACTTAAACATTGAAGCGAATGTGACAAAGGATAAAATATCCAAGTGCACCATAGCCCATTAGGTTCATCGTTCATTGTTCTTGCGATTCTCTTTCTGCATGGTATTTACTACTAGTTTATGAGGGTTCCGATTATTTGCACACAAGAATTTTGGTAGTCTTAATTTCATCTCCAGTGTCTTTAAATATTCTAGTTTCTGGTCACTACTTTGACTTAGTTGTAGTTTATTTTATTACAATCTTTTGTTTCGCTGTGGTTTACGGTGAACAATTTCTTCTAAAAATTACAAATTATGGCTTTTTGATTATTTATCATGCTTTCGTAATATAAATGTGAAAAAGATACCATTCAACGAATTTTTAAAATTTTGGCCACATAAATCTCGAGAACGAGGTTTCACGATGCTTTTCGAAAAGGTACGTTCGTGATTGGCAAAATGCAGAGCAATATTTCATAGATGCCAATTTTTGAAAAAGGTACATAATCGTCAAAGTAGCTGTGGTTTAGACCATACTACCACCAGGAGACCCTCGCTTGAGGTGATTGAATAGTCATGTTGTAACAATTTACTCGTTTTCTACATGTAGGCAACTTTTAATACATATGAGCATAACAAGAAATTGTTAGGTTGCGTTAGACGGGCCTCCATTTATTTTAGTGAGTCACTAAAATTCCTAAAATATTCTTCTTTCAGGAAGGAAGAGTCAAGGTTCATCTATGAAACAAGACAGCCTTTAAAATCCAATTACCTTTCATGGAAACTTTTTTCGTACCCAAATTAAGGAATAACAATGGATACAGCTGTTGGTCAAGCACTGGCATATAGAAGATAAAATAATAGAATTTTAGATAACATCGAATTTTGTCTAAATCGTACGGAAATAAGCATTACAAAAGATAAAAACTTTAAAATTAGTTTTAAAATAATAGAATATGCGTGCAACGCACGAACGACTGTTGGTAGTATTGGAATCTCGAAATCACAAAATTTTTGAAATCGGCCCTTGGTTACGAGTCTGAAAGGGCATATTATTTCTTAATTTACGCCATAAACATTTTCTTTCCAGTGATAGGGTTACTCCGAATAACTCGAGCGTACAATAACTACTTATTTTTTAACTGAGCGCCAAACATACGAGTATTGCGAAGCAATATCAGTTTTTCCCACCAAGCACCAATTATTTGGTGCACAAAGGCTTTGTAAACATTTCGCCTTGGTTGAGGTTAAGTTCATTTGAAATAGTATCCATGATCTTTCTTTTGGCGACACCTCGGCAAAGCTCGTCGTTTCACGCTTTGGGGGCATGGAACGCATGAAATAAAACTGCTACATTGGCGTTCAATCATATCCAACCATAAAATTAAACATTACAACCTCTTATTTAATTTATGCAGGGCCAATTTCTCAAGCATAGGAATAAAATCAAAAAATGCTATTCGTATAGTGAGAAAGGTCAATTACCAAAAATTCCTAGTCCTTTTCAAGAGAATGGGTTTTAAAATAGAACGGCAAAATTGTTTGAAAGCCACTGAAATAGCGGACAACGGAATATGTGATTTTAGTGGATAACCTATAAGCACATGATCCATTTATTACGTCATTCTACAACTCTAAATATAAATAAATCGAGGTATTCATTTCATTTATAGATATTTATAGCTTCGCGTTTACACAGGAAAGTCGTATGTAAAGTTAAATTTTCAGGATTTTTGTGTTTAATCACACGTTTTAGAACAATGGTATTTATCTTTTCATAGTCGTTATCTATGTTTATTAATATAATTTCATTTAATTTTAAGTTTAATATCGTGTTTGTATAATAATGGATAAATTACTAATATCGGAAAATGTAAGTTCTTCGGTTCTCATGTATTATCTTATTTTAAATTGCAAATTGGGAAGTCTTAAGGAATATTTAATTCTGAATATAATACACGGATAAATGCAGTTAAATTGCTATGATTTTGTGTTTATAAGACCTACATTCGGTGTAATTTAAAATCGTACACGTAATAATAGAAGTACGTCTTATAACAATTAAAAAGCTTTTACAATTTTAAAAACTAAAATATTCCGAAAAGTAAATATTCAAAGTTATGATATTTATAAAAATTTAAATATGATTTTTAATATAACTAAATGTTTTTAAATAACTATTAGATGTTTCTATAAAATACGAACGAATAAAATTGTAGGTAATTGTGTGTAGAGGTAGGCTAGTTTTACACAAATAAACAAATAGAGCTACAGTAGTTTGATGTTACTGGACGTGTTATTTACTCTGCGATACGTAACAGAAATTGGATTGTGCCTAGACATAATTCATTTGTATATAAATTTTCCTGCAGTTCTCAAATTGTGGACATTTGTAATTTGTTCCAAAAAAGCATTCTATTTTATAGGAGTTTCTATTAATGTACTTGGTTAGGCCTTTATAGTACCGTGTTGAACTTTGTCGGTGGATTTTAAACTCACCCTGTCTAACAATATTTATGAAAGTTATTTTTATAGTGAGCGATTAACGACTGTAAAATAGCGAGTGGCACGTTTCCCTTTGTGATGTATTTGACCGAAATAGGTTTAGAAGGGAGATACTACATTCAGTGAATAGTTTTCGAGGCATCGGAAACACCAACGGTAGATTCAAGGGTGTGAAACCTATTACTAACAATAAGAAAGTTAAAAACAATTGAAGAAATACAGTCTACGATGTACCTGCCAATTCAATCAGAAGACTACGTTAGGAGGATTCTTTCTCATGAGATCTTCTACTACCGGATTTTAACAAAATGAAAATACGAACGACGTGTTGGTTTCATCTAGAAGAATATATTAACTCTAAAAACATATGCATTTGGTGTCTTGCCAACCCGCATTTTTTTAGAAAATTCGCACTGCATCCAGTGAGAATGTTGATGCATAGAATTGTCGCTCCAATATTTCTTGAGGATATTTCAAATGTTGCTGCTTGAAGGGATAGTACTTTTCAACAATTTGTTAATGAACTGCGTGATGATGAACTTTAAAACGGCAGTTTTCAGCAAGATTTGCCAGAGCGCACGTTGCTCAAAAATCATTAAATTATCTTCACAAATTTTTCGACGACAGGCCAATAATCATCAACTGCTTTCCACCACGATCTTGTAAATTGACTCATTTGGACTTTTTTTCTGTATGTAAAAAATTCAGTAATTAGAAATCCAGTCCATGCAGAAAAAGATTAACGAAACAATATAATACGAAAATGAGAAGTGATGCAAGTATCTTGCTATCGAAAAAGAGTGCATCCAGGGCGGTAAAAATTTAAAAAAAATTCTAGGGAATTCATTGCTGATGTGTTTCTTCCTAACCAAAAAAACAAGATGTCAGCCATAGGCGTGTATCTATATTTTTACATATGTTTTAATACTTTAATTATTTTTAATTGAAAATTAGAAATTGTTTTAACTTATATCAAATGAAAAATGTCCTAATTCATTTTTAACAAATCAATAAGCAAATTGAATTTGTAATACATCATTTTAATATCAATTATAAATGTCATTTATATGTGACGCCTATAGCAAAATAATTATCTGGTAACTTTAGCATTATTTAATTTTTAATTTCAGTACCGCCAATTTGTAAGTTCGGTTTACCTATGCAGCAGTGTGCACTTTTTTTCGATGGCCCTGTAGATAACAAAGTACAAAATTTAAGAATTACAAATTCGAATTGAGCACTGCAGAAAAGGTGTAATAAAAGTCTTTTCGCCACAAAATCACTTACATTGCGTAGGTTCATGGCAATAATATCTTTTCTCCAGCGCTAGAATTTGTAAATCACGCTTATTTTAGCAGTATTCTCTATTTTCTTGAATTTTGTATTATACTGATTTCTAATTTTTGTCGCCTAGATGTCACTGCTCATTTCAGCTCAATTGCACCAACATATTTAATCATAGATTTATTAGATCTACGATTAATTGTTATTATTTAATTGCTAACTACAATCGTTAGTAATTAGTCTATTAAGCTAATCGACATTTAAATAGTTTGGTGTAATTAGCCATTCATATTATAGACAACAGTATTACAAGGTGTGTTTGATAACAAGAAACGGTGTCTAGGTTTATGTATTTGTGAAAACAGAGAACATGTTGAACATCTGGTGTAATCTTTGTTACTTTTATAATTTATTATAAGGCATTTTATTTACAAAACAATCAACCTAAGCTCAGGATGGCACGAAAATAAGAATTCAAGGTTGTCAGTATTCCCAATAGACCAATGTTCATCTAACCTAATTTTAACAATGACAAATGATAGTTGTAATATTTAATTTTATGGTTGGTTATATTTGTTTTAATTTTAATTCAAATACATGCATATATTACGCCTAAGTGACACTTCTAAAACAAATAAAGCACGATTTACATGTGCATTGAGAAATATGCTTTTCCAAATAGTACTTGGCAAAAATTGATGCAAGAGTTTGGGACACATGTTATATTTATTTACTGCCCATCAAAATAAACAAGTCATAGAGTATACTGTAAAATATAAGATAGAATGTTGTACTTCACCATTGAATATATTCATTTAATTTTTATAAAAACATTTCAAAACATTTTATACATTAACACATAAATACAAAACTGCCTCAGTGTATTCACTAATTAACTAAAATATTACTTGCTTTGTCAACGTAATACAACTAATAAACACGCAAGGTAGTTATACAATTTAGTTGCAAAAATACAAGCTTGTCATTAAAACTAATTATTGTACCTCAATCTGTATTTAAGAGTTCATATTCAAAGTACAATCAGCAGGAAATAATACATAATAATACATTCAACGTCCATGATTAAATTAAAATATTCTCTTAGATGATATGTTGGAAATTATTAACTAGCTTTGCTATATTTGTTTGTTTTGTTAAAAAAACAATTAAGAGAGCGAAATTTGAAAGCAGTCTTCAATAAACAAATTTCGTAATCGTAAAACATACATAATTATCACTTTTTAAATTGGGTATCGAAATTTAGCAATAATGAAGTTTCTGTCTGGCAAAAGTTGTAATATAGTGAGCAAGAATGACCTGTGTATGTCTAATTGGTTTATTTTCACGGTAGAGATGTTAAACAAAATGAACTTTAACTGCTTTAATTATATTTAAATTATGAAAGCGAGTTTCCGTTACATTCAAAATGATTTGTTTGTTCGTTTTGTTTATAATCAGTACGTATATTATTCTATTATCCATTGCTAATTAAATTATTTGAAATAATGGTTGATGGTCAGACAGATTGACTGGTTCCGAAATTATGGTTGGTATCAAAAATCGACCCAATTTATTTCGTTCCAGTTGCCAGTTATGTGGCCGGTCACATTTATTTTTGCAGTTTTCGTTTTGTTTGAGATTTATAAAGATATCTTTAACCTTACACATTTTTGTATACCAATAAACAAGGCTACAAATTAAGAAGACAAGATTTTGAAACTTGATTTTTAATAAAATATAAGTATATTGTTAATAAATTAAATATATGTATATATATATATATATATATATATATATATATATATATATATATATATAT
>JAHWXV010106774.1:0-21199 GCA_024586415.1 Phrixothrix hirtus
GCGTGCGTGCGTGCGTGCGTGCGTGCGTGCGTGCGTGCGTGCGTGCGTGCGTGCGTGCGTGCGTGCGTGCGTGCGTGCGTGCGTGCGTATGTGTGTGTGTTTATACACAACCTTTTTTCTTTAAATGGCAATATGCGCCTTGTGTGGCTCGTTTGAAAATTACGTTCAACGGTACTATTGTAGTCTTTCGTTCGCGATGGATAATAGAGAAAAAACAAAACTTTTCAATTTTTAAGTCAAACATTTTATTGAATAAATATATTATCACAATTAATAGGAAACCTCAAATCATCGCTGAAGACTACTTGATTCCTGTCATTGGTCCAATCTACTTTGTTGTTACACCATTAAAGTCTTGTCGCACGATGACCTGGTGTAAGTGGTAAGCATATAACTTCACGATACGATCTAAGGTCAACAGAATGTATTTTTCTATCAATTGAAGACATGACATTCTTCGTCTTACTACTGTCAACCAATCGTTTGCTGCTGCTCTAATAATTAAATATCGACCTCATAGATCGAAGAACGCATTCTTCTCAATTTGTGTATTCCTGGGACACCCAGAATCAGGTTAACATCGACATTGACCATGTGGCCATCTTTTCCAACACTAAACAATTATTAACACACTACAATTTAGGCGACGGGCTATACCAAGAAACAATTAGTCGGCTTCTTTAAGACAAACAATATGTTTTCTATCAAAGCCAAGTTGCTGGAAGACTCGAGGTATGTCAACCTTAAAATTTATGAAATGTCAGTATACAGTTACAGGAACCTAACCTAACAAATCAACGCATGCGTAACGTTGACAACAAACACTTGGAGAACTCAACTGAACGTCAAGTTTCGGTCTCCAAGTTTTAATTATTTTTATATCTATACAAGTTGCAATTATCCTGAAGGTTTCAATAAAATTGGGTTTTCGGATTTTAATGGATTTTCAATCTATCGTTATAGTTGGATGACATACGATCGTTTAAATTTCCAATTATGGTAGACTATGACCTTTTGACGAATACTTTAAATACGGTTATCAAAATAAATCTATGAATGCTCATAACCTATCCTAAAAGGAAATTTAAACGAGCAGTTTATTCATTACCGCTCAATAATATATATGGATTTGGCAAAATATACGAGGGCGTCTGATAAATGGCCGCTTTGAACATAAGAACACAACTTTTTCTTCAAAATTTCATCTTATTTCTCAACATAGTCTCCTTTTAGCTGAATACGCTTAGTCCAACGTTTTTCCAATTTCATTAGGCCATCCTTGTAGTACGATTTACAAAGTCCTCAAAAATATGCATCAGTTTCCCATTCAACTTCCTCATTTAATTTAAATCTCCTTCCACCATTATTTCTCAACATAGTCTCCTTTTAGCTGAATACACTTAGTCCAACGTTTTTCCAATTTAATTAGGCCATCCTTGTAGTACGATTTACAAAGTCCTTAAAAATATGCATCAGTTTCCCATTCAACTTCCTCATTTAATTTAAATCTCCTTCCACCAAGACATTATATGAGGTTTGAGAACAGGAAATAGTTACAGAGAGCTAGATTAGGAGAATATCGTGGATCCGGAAACAATTCGTAACGTAGTTCATCCAATTTCTGTTGAGTTTTCCATGTGTGAGCTGGTGCGTGGTAATGATGAAAAAGCACTTTCTTTTTTGCCAAATGTGGTCATTTTTTCTTTATTTCATCGTGGAATCGGTCCAGTAATGCCACATAATAACCTCTTTTGATTGTTTTTGTGTTTTAAGATAATCGATGAGTATTACAGCTTGTGTATCCCAAAAAACAGTCGCCAAAACCTTTCCAGCTGATGCAACCACTTTTGCTTTCTTCGGTGCACTTGAACCAGCTTCAACCCATTGTTTTTTCAGGTGTGCAGTGATGGATCCATGTTTCACCTACAGTATGAATCTACGCAAAAATTCATCTGCATTACGTTGAAACATCGCCAAACGTTGCTTTGAAATGACCACACGGTTTCGTTTTTGTTCGATTGTCAACAAACGCGGCACCCATCTTGCTGACAGCATTTTCGTATGTATATTTTCATGCAAAATGTTACCCACACGTTCTTTTGAGATGTTTACGATGTCAGTTATGTTACATACTTTCACTCGTAGATCTTCCAAAGCGATATCATGGATTTTATCGATTATTTCTTTGGTGGTTACTTCGATTGGTCGACCTGAACGATGTTCATCAATTGTGCTTGTACGACCACGTTTAAATTCTGCAAACCAATAAATCACATTTGAATTCACTGAAGCAGATGTGTCATAATATTTATCAAGCTTTTCCTTTGTTTCTTTCGTGGATTTCCACGCAAAAGCTAACGCTTAATCAATGCACGTTTTTATCCATTATTTTACACACTCACAAGTTGTTCACTTTTTGTGGCTGTCAAACATAAACTAAATGACATATAGCGCTAAAAATGTTCATGCAACCTAGTAACAGATTGTGTTTGATAGAAATGATTTACATAGGGTGATCTGTGGCGCCATCTCTTGAAATCCGAATAATTATCAGACCGCCCTCGTACTTGGCAATTGTACACGAATTCAACTTAAATATTTATTTTACGGTACACGAATAATAAACGTTTATATTTATATTTATCTATAACATATTTTAACACGACAAGATTCTTTGCAAAACTAAAAACTAAAGGAACTTAAATTACTATCTATAGGGCTTTTGGAAAAACTCTAGATTGGTAAAGAATAATATTAGTCATAATGCTGAAATAATGAATACCAATGTCATGGGTCATTGTTGCGGCCTTGAATCTATTAAATATAAGTTACAGTATCTATGGAATGTTTTGGATTCTTCTACAAAATTTTTATTATTTCTAATTTTGTTGATATTATTATTTGGAATTTTCAAAATAAACATTGAAATTTTTCACGTTTTAGCCATTATAAAATAACTTATTAACATGTTGACTGCCGCGGCATTCATATAAGAATGACAGTGCCACATAATTCATATATGCATGATGGACACTACACAATAGTGTAGTGACATGAAAGACAGTAGGGTAAATATATATCGTAATTTTATGCTGTAACCTACAGGGAACAACCACGTATATTTAGTTTGGCCTGGTTGAAAAGATATGGATATGACATGGGTATCTTCTAAGAGATCCACGAAGGACTGAATTTTGTCCAGAAATGTCCCTATTGCATTGTCCTGTTGACGAAATAGATCATGTTCAGTAATACCTGAAAAAGGTTTCTAGATACGTTAGACTTTGGAATTTGGAACCTGCAGATACCTCGCGTATCTCACTATAAAGTCAGATGCCCAACTCTTACTAGTCCCACCTATATCATTAGTCCAAAGAAACTTTTTCATATCATTGGTGGTGGTTGCTACCCATTTATTGTCTGAGGATGGACAGCACCGCATTTTTCTGCAAAACTATTAGTTTTTCTGACTACATGTTCGATGTCATCATCCACGATTAGATTGAAGACATCGATAGGAGAACGGTCTAGTGATATCTGCTGCTGCAACTCTTCCCTAGCAGTGAAAGAGAAATCCTTGTATCTCCCCTGACACCCAGTCAAAGCACCTGTTACTGTTGGCAGTGGTTGGAGGTCATATTCTCCCATTTCATCACCATCTTCTTTATCCTATTCCTCTTCCTTGATAGCAAGATGCTGAAGAACCTGTTCGACGAGTCTTCAGGTGACCGGCTAGGGTCTCGGGTAGAATCATCTGAATCGAAGTCGGAATCAAATAAATCCAACTGGATTTTCTCGGCAATAGTCTCAAGCTCGGCTTGGATTAAAACCTCTATACGGCGTCTCTTACTCATGTCAAATAATTAAACTTGTAAAAGACGAAATTATTAGAAATTTCTGCGTCATACATTTATGAATGACGTGATCCACAGCGTAAATATTCACCAAAAAATTTCAGCACAGGCCACGTTATTCATATATAAATGAAGAAAAAAATTGACAGCGGTAATAAAAACGCTAAAATGATAAATATACACTATTTTTATGAAATAAACTATAACCAAAGCAAGTATTACAGTTAAACATAATGGCCCACCGCCAAGTTTACACAATACCACCTTGACAGTCAAAGTATTAACTAGAACATGCAGTCACGAAAACAAATGTTTCTGATTTACTAATGCAAATTTAAACATAACCTAAAAAATATGATTTAACTCTTGCCACGAAAATATGCTATTATCTATAATACAAAGTTTAGTATACAAAATGTACTAAATTTTGTTAATTCGTACATTTTTATTTTTATTAACACAAAAGGAAATGCTTAAGGTTTTTAATCAAAATTGAAAAAATCTAGAGCTCAAGGAATTAGGCGAAGTTATTACTGTTATGTATAAAATTCGGCATCGTGTCATTTTATTATTTTAGAAATAGCTTCCGTAGCTTGTGTAAAGACATTTTTGATATTTAAAAAGTGAATATAAAAAAAATGTTTTCGAATTTTTATGTAACATGTTCCAATAGAAGGATAAACCGAATTACTCAGGTACGAGACGTAATTTTATCATTTATAAAAATAATTTATTTTTATTTAGAACTATTAACTACACTAAGTTAAACAGTTCTATAATTATGTGAAAATTTACAAAATTCTTTACATAAAAGAGTTCGTTTTAGAATTGCAAACAGCTGTGTCAAATATTGCTGATTTTATTTTTTGCATCCTATATACTAAAATAAAAAGGCAAAAGTTCAAAAGTGAAACAAACTATGTTGTCTATTTTTATGTAGTGCGCAACTTTTTATCACCATGAACTTGAAAAAGTAAATGTTATATTATATGGCCTGTCAGCCAACACCTATGTCCTTAAAGTAATCAATAGTTAGCTTTTATAAGCAAAAAGGGTCTTTACAGATCTTTTATGCTAGTTACGGCGTTTCTATAAAATCTTTTAGAGCCCAACAAATAAGGAAATCGACATAAAATTTTATTATTGTAATTTATACCCGACAGGATGAACAAATTACAGGTTATGTTCTTTTAAAGCGCTGTAATCCTTATACTCGTATACTTCATATTTTACAATTTGCAACTTACGTATTACATATAAACAAGGTATTTCCATATCAAAAGTTAAACAACAAGAAAAAGTTATAGCTCTTTGTACGTGTTTCAAAATAAGTAAATAAAATAACATAATTTACATTCTATTTAATCCTAAAAATGTGAAAGGTATTTCCAATTTTAAAAGTTACAGAAAAGGTTTCTCACATACATTACTATGACAATCGATGGATACTCCGAAAACTGTTTGAAATTAAAATCCATGTCATAAAATTCAACAAAAGCAAAGTAAGAAAATTAGAATACAAATAGTTGATGACGTCATCTTTTTAAATTATACAAAAATAGCAAGAAATATTAAAAAAATTTGTAGACATTGTAAGATAATCTACACATATAAATAAAGTTGAAGTGTGTGTGATTTCGAAGAACTTACCTTTCAATTAGTCTATTGTGCTATTTTGACAACATATACACTTATAAGCATAAAATTAAACTCAAAAAATACAGGGTGAGGCAAAAGTCTGGATACCCCCCCTACAAAATTCGAACAGTGTGAGGAATCGTAATGGCGTCCCGTATGAGGTATCTGTAGATGGGGGCGCAACTTATAGGGGGTATGGCGCCAGCGGCGGCCATCTTGAAATCTGTCATATTGGATTTGGGTTAAGTTTTTCAAATAGGAAGGGGGTCATGTGGCACATCATTTTGATTGCCTCTTTTTCAAAAATATGCATGGAAGTCTGTTTTAAGATATCTTTATTTGTGTAGGAGTTATGACCCGTTGAAGTTTGAAATTGCAAGGAGGTGTTAAAATTCTGTTCATTGTTTTAGGTGATCCACAATGGCACTGACACAGTAGCAACACATTGAAATTGAGTTAATGAGTGGTGGGCGAAGTACCAGAATGGTTGCTGCTGAGTTCAATACCCGGCATCATGATAGAAATGACATTTCACACATGACAATATCCAAGTTATTGAACAAATTTCGTGAAACAGGTTGTGTGGTGGACAAGCCGTGCAGTAGATATCTAAGAACAGCCACTGACGAGGAGACTGCAACAGCAATTGTGGCATCGGATGTAACAAGTCTACATCGTAGTACGCGCCAGTTATCAGCAATATCCGGTATCAGTCAGCGTTCAATTCTGCGGGTGTTGCACGCACAGCAATGGTACCTGTACAAGTTGCAGTTGCAACATTATCTCTCGGAGAATGACTCTTATCGGCGGGTGCGGTTTGCAGAATGGGCTCTGGATCAGTGTAACAGGAATCCAAACTTCACACGACAGGTGTTGTTTTATGTGCGAGGAGAAGTAAACAAACAGAATCATCGTTACTGGTCAGATGTAAACCCCTCGTGGGTATATTCCTGTAAAGGTGCTGGTGGTGGAAAGTGGTGGTTTGGTGTGGCATTTGGGACACAAGAATCGTGGGTCCGGTGTTTATCGATGGAACCTTGAATGGGGAAAGGTACCTTAACATGCTTCGTGATGATGTGCTTCCAGGGTGACTTCCCAACCTTCTTCCAACAAGACCTCTCCACTATACTAATGAAGCCAAACAATTCTGGATGAACAGTTTGCAGGTTACTGGATGGATAGGAGGGTCCTATCGAATGGCCACCACATTCCCCTGATATTATACCTCTAGATTATTATCTGGGGGAGCATTTAAAATCAATTGTGTATGTGGTGAAAATCAACAATGTGGCCCGTCTCTGACAATGTATTGAGGAGGTGTGTGCCTCTGTTGACCCACAGATCCTGCGACCTGTGCAACAGGACTAGCGAAAAAGACTCCGATTGTGTGTCCAGTGCTATGGGAGTCATATTGAGCACATGCTGTAATGCTGACTCTGACACGTGTCCTAAACTTCAACAGGTCATAACTCCTAGACAAATAAAGATATCTTAAAACAGACTTCACATGTATATTACTGAGAAAGAGGCAATCCAAAATGATGTACCACATTATCCCATTCCCATTTGAAAAACTTAACCCAAATCCAGGCTGGCTGATTTCAAGATGGCCGCCGCTGGCTCTATACTCCCTATAAGTTGCGGCCCCATCTACAGACATCCTATACCAGACGCCATTATGATTCCCCACACCGTTCGGGTATTATAGGGGTGTATCCAGACTTTTGCCTCACCCTGTACATTACCAAATTGATTAAACTTGCCTAGCTTATAGATTATATTAGCAATATCAATTTACTTAAAGTTTTATCTTGATATCTCAAACGTTTCCGGGTTATAGCTCAAAATTCATCGAGAACAATACGCTCGAAATAAAATGAACTATGCTCGGATATCGGTCGAATAGGACCGACAACGATTTAATCATAAATGGTTACTCAATAGCACAAATTAAATTAAATTTTAAAGCATATAATTTTACAAACTCTACAATTTAATAAACATTGCAACGTACCAACAGTTTTTATTACAGTCACGAGAAATCAAATACAATATTAGTAAGGAAGCTTCCTGACAGTCTACTCATTCGCCGATTTAGGACAGTCCGCTTGAGACAGTAATTATATAAAATTTCTATGAGTATTAAAAACAAATTACCTACATTGGGATATAAGTTTAATTAGACTTGCTTAGATGTTATGCATGTTTCAAAATTCAGAGATGGCCAGGACCACACCAATTAAGTTTGCTTTTTATTAACAATATTTTGAAAATTATTAAATCTATAACCTCTTTGCACTTTATCTTAACAAAATATTATTTACAGATTTTTGCAGCTTTCATTTTTATTAAAACAACTATCAACGTTCTAACATTATTTACAGTTGTATTTAATAGAAATCAAATCAAAATTTTATTCAAAAAATGTTACTTTTAAATTAGGTCGTTGTTATGCAACCCAAGTTGCATTTGAAAACATTTTGTATTATTTAATTCAGCGGCGTATTTGTCCAAGATTCCCTCCTAAGTTAGTAAACTAATTACATATGGGGAAAGCTAGTTTTTGTTTACTATATAAGTTTTTAATGAATTTAATTAACGTTCTAACGATATATTGTTGGATATTAGATACGGTTAACCACTATTGTTTTAATATGCGACTTTAAATTCTTAAACGGAAACTGAAGCTTGTAATAGATTATCTTTTTGATAGCTATTATTCATTTAAAGACAGCATGGTTTGAACAATCAGGATCTTGTCTGTGCAGCTTTTTCTAGGCATTGGATCGCTATTCGCGATCAAACCTCTTCAATCTTAAAGAAATGTTTATTTAATAATATATCAACGATGATAAATGCATAAATGTGTAAAAGTGTATTATCTCAAGTACACCTTAATAAACAATTTTAATTCTCAATTTTTAAGTAAGTGATTTGGAGTGTCTATATCATGTTGTTTTACACGACAATCATGTTATTAAAGTGCTAACCTTCGCTTAACAAGCTTGTAATCTAAGAAAAATAGCTTTCACAGCCAAGGTTAATGTAATAAATACGACTTGCCAGAAATAACCGTGTCACAGTTTGACAAAATGTCAATGTTCCGCTCAACACAATAGAACATTGTTAGAAACATAGTAACTCAACTTGTCAACAAAGCTAGAGATGAAACTACAAGCATATGATATTGCGATATTCTATTGTTTGAATACAAAAGTATGCAAAACTTTGACATTTATCAAAATTTGATACTGTCCGTTACGCAAAGTCATATTTCTTACAAATTTATAATTGTTGGCACGACTGCAATAAGTATTTGGGATTTCGAACACATTTATATTAAAATCATTAAGAAAATAAGCAAATATTTCGGTTAATTTAAACAATAAACCTTAAAATTATAATTATTACAAAATATTCTAATTATTGTCCCATTAAAAATTATTTTACGGTTTTGTTTATAACACGCGCTTTCGGTTTCCGTGAAATCACAGCTTAATTAACCTTGACATTAACTTTCAAAATACTTTAATTTCAAAATACTCATACACTTATAACACTGTACACAGGGTGAGTCAAAAATCACCCCCAGCACCCGCATTTATATTCTACCAATACAAATAAGATAAAAATGGAGAATACCAAAATCCCTAAAGCGAAGTCGTTTGAACATTATTTTGAAAACAATATTCACAGTTTTTAATTTTTCGTCCAATTTTAACCGGTAAATAGTAAAAAAGCTAAATGAAATATTTAAAAATGAAGAACTTGCTGGGTTGAGTTAACCCTCAATAATGTCACGAACTTCAGCAATACACTTCTGCAATCAGTGATAGACGTTTCCTGCAACAAAATTGAAATTAGCTTCGTTTATTTCTTCTGTTGCATCATAAATCCGGACAGTACTATGATTCATTCTAACAAGTGCAGTGAAATAAACCTTTTCTTTTATGTATATGGACAAAACTCAACTGGCGATAAGTCAGGAGAGCGTGGTGGACGCAGTATTGATCCGCCTCATCTAATTCATTTATTAGGAAAATGGCAATCCGAAACGTCTCTTACTTGTAATATCGCATATGCATGTGCACCATCGGTCTAATATGACATACTTACATTCTAACCAAATACTGAAATTTATTAATTGAAACAGCGAATTTGTATAGGTGTTACAAATTATTAATTTTTGTTACAAAAGTTTTACTTTCTGCTATATTAGGTTAGTAACAAATTATTTACAGGTCAAATTTGACTTACAATTAGTCCTTGTCCTGGTTTTACAGTTACAGAAAGTTCATGATGTGGGAGAAACCAAGCAATAGAAGGAAAAGGGGGTTCCTGGATACACAACTGGGTCAAAGTCAGGTCAATGAGCTCTCACCACAATTGGATCAAGGTCGGTTCAATGTTCTCTATTCACAATTGGGTCAAGGTCAGGTCAATAACTTTTATCCACAATTAGGCCAAGGTCAAGTCAAATATCCCCTCCAAAATTAGGCTAAGGTCAAGTCAAATATCCCCTCCACAATTTGTACAAGGTCAGGTGAATGATTTTCCTCCAGGTTAATTGAAAGACCTTTGTCTCCACTCTTATCTTGCTTGAACCCCACCAGCGGAAGTTAAAGTTCACTGTTCCCACTACCTACAATATGTGATTTTAACGCTTTTTTCAATAGCGGCAACTCCACCACCAAGTCTACTGCGTGTCGTAGAGCTGTAAATAGCGGACAAAAGTGAAACCTACTTGTTTTGGGAATAGGGAGCATGCGCTTCTTCGGTATTGTAACCTGTTTTTCTTTCAAAGCTGCTATAGTGTTTTTAATAGATTGTTAAATATTTGAATTATGGCCCATTCCTAGTTTAGCGAGTTTAACTGATCGATTAAAGCTACATTTTACTTTTCCATGTCTCTCAGAAGCGCCCATTCCTAATTTAAGTTTTCCATTCATAATCTCGTTACAGTTAAGTTTGCTGCTTTTTCTCCAAAACTTTCGTCTTTCGATTTAAATCGCTCCCAATCTTTGTTAGCTAACACTTTGTCCGCCTTATAGCGTTCAGTCAGATCCGTAGTATTGCTGAATGCATATTGTGAATTTTACAAGTGTCGTCTAGAAGACTAATTCGTGAATCACCACAAGATAGCCTTTTTTGAAAACGCGTTCCCGGACCACAAGTCGGTAATCAGGTATGTGAAGCTCTACTGATAGTTTATTAATGAGTGTATTAACAAGTCCAGACCCCCCCCCCATTTTAATTCTTTGTTAACGTCAGGAATTATAATGCATTTTAAACTGATCTAAGCAAGTGCACAAGTGTGATTGAAGTGTCTTATAAAGTAAAATCTAGAAGTATATGAAATTCAAGTTTAATATTGGTGTGTCAATACCAGTGCAACGAGTAATATACAATTTGTTCCTCAAAAAGAACGTCTTTCCATAACGCATTAACGAAAACAGTTCAGAAGCTTGGTAACTTATTGGATGGATGTAAAGATGTTTAATTACGAGGAGAACTGGGTCTGTAAAAACGAACATTTATGTATATTTAAACCCAATTCATCAATCAAAATATGTATATCTATAAAATTATTAAAGTCAATAAATGGAATAAAGTATTTCGAATATAAAGATGGTGGTACAATAATTAACCAAAGTGCGGAAAACAACTCGGTTATTATCTTTGATGATGTTATATGTCAAGATCAAGACGTGATAAGGGATTGTTTTTGTTTTTATTGCTTTCGCTTTGCTTTTATTTGTCAGACATATTCCACTATTTCTGAACAACTTATACGAGATAATGCGAACTTGATCGTTATTTTTAGACAAGATAATATAAATATGGGACATGTCTATGACGATCATGTTGTAGATGATATGACGTTTCATAAGTTTAAGGAAATGTGCTAACATTGTTGGAAAGTTAAATACGGTTTCATGATAATAGGCAAATGTATGTAGTCATAATAGATAAGCAGTTGGTAGAGGACTTAATTAAGGCTAGACAGTCTGTGAAACGGAAATAGGAAAGCTTAAAAGCAGATATAGCAAAATCGGAATCAGTAGCACAGCGTACATTAAAACCTACGTCCCAATCTCTCAAAGACCTAATGTCAACTATTCAAAGGAAAAGTATGAAAAAAGATAAACCCATGTCTAATGTTACCGACAGCTCATTATCAACAGTGAATGATAGAGAAGCACCGTATATAGAGGAGAGGCCTGTTCGTGAAAATCAAATACCCAACATTACCTTGGAAGATATACAGGATGAACTTGAAAGTGAAGTTATTAACTCCGATTTTGAAGGATTTATTATTCAATTCGTTGATTTAGCAAGAAAATACATTCAAGGTATCTTTAAAGACACTAAAAATGAGTACAATCGTTGTTATGGTATACGATATAATGCAACGTCAAATACATTTGAAGTAGGGGACTCTGAATTAACTTTTACAGATGGGAACTTGGTTATAACTACACCATCCCAGAAAACGCGTCGATATAGGGGAATTCCTGACCCCTGTGAGTTAGTGTTTAAGAATAATCCACAAAAATTTCTCGTTAAAGATGAAAATGCTTACCGAGACATACTAACGGTGGGACAGATAAAAAGTATTTCACCATTATTAAGCAATTTTAGCACCAAAAGCTATCTTCTTATTCGATACCTGCTTGCTAGAGCCTTCCGAATCGCCTCTTTTTACCACACCATCTCAAATTATCACGTTTCTCCAGACTACCACTATAGCAAGCCCTATTACTATTACACATCCTCAAAAAACTGCATCATAGAAGAAATGGGCAGATATACAATTACTGAATTTAAATAATAAACCATTAGAATTTATTCATTGGAGAGATGCCAATAAGTTAGTTAATTGGTTAAGAACATTACTAAGTTCAAAATCAGCTGGACACGCCGGACATACCAATGAAATAATTTATATCATTGATGAATTTCGAACGTCAAAGATTATAAAATAAATCATCAATTAAAAAATAGTTTATTATCTGCACCACATTCATCAAGTAATGACCTAAGACAAATTTGGTCATTATATTCATCGGTATACTCCAAAAAGTCACCGATATACATAGCGCAAGATGTATCCGATATGCACTATGAAACATTATTGCTTATCCTCGTAGGAGGTTGTGACAAACAGGAAACGGCTTAATAGTCAATGGTTATGCGACTATAATGTACAGAAAGGATATATTTTCTATGAAAGAAGCTGTAGTTGTAAACGTGATAAAGAATTTTGAAAAATTCAAATTATACATCAACGATAAAGGATATACGGAATCATCATTTTAGGAGTTGCTTTGAGAGCAGGTGATGTGAATAGATTTCACGACCCCGCTAAGAGTAGTAGCAGACGCTCGTGAAGCTTCGAAGCTATTTTACCAGTTCCATTACTATTAAGATGAGTTTAAATGAAGGATGGTTGTTGAACTTCACAAACCTACTCGTAGATATTTTAAACGTAGACGCGTCGTCGTAAAAGGATGAATTGATCTGTATCAAGCAGATTTAGTTGAAATGATATCGTACTCAAAAATTAATCAAGTAGTTATAGATGCATTTTCAAATGCATGTTTGTGCTCAACCGATTAAGCGGGAGGCAGCGAAAAACATAATATACATCATAAAGAAAATTTCTTCCTCCCCAAAGAACGTTACATGGAACCTACAAACTGGTATGGGAAAAGCATTTTACACAGAATTTTCACCAACATATCTAAATTACTGTTTCGTATATTTTCACCCTGTTCTGTGGCCCTATGGCCTCAAGTAAGAGCTTTTGTGGTGCCCGGGATAATAAGTTGCTAGTCATCTTTAGATGACAGAGCGATTTTATTTCGCATCTCAGTGTACATATTGTGCAAATGCGATTTAAAGAAGTATATGCTCCGAAATATAATAAGATTGTTGTTTTCAATTACATCCACAAAATTTGATGGATTTAAATATTTCCCATAAGACATCTTTTGACACCTGCTGCAGTTCACCACCACTGCGTTATGTCTATACGAAGAGTCACCGGCTTGCAGATACTGATTAAAGTCAACTAGCGCTCTTCACAAATGTTGAGGTATTGTACCCGGGAATGCGGTATTTCTTCCCCGCTGCAGTTGACCTAACACACCAAAAAATCATACTCATACACACAAAGATACATATTTGAATTTCTTCAGCTACTGTTGTGATTAGAAAATCTCTCAATATATAATTAAATGAAGTCCTTGAACTCCATTTGCTGTGGAAGCCCAAGGTCAGAAGTGAGGCCAAAGTTCGGGATAGATATAAGATCAAAGTTCAAGGACAGATATGAGGGAAAATTTCAAGGACAGAAGTTCGAGGTCAGCAATTATATTAAATCCAAGAACTTGAATTAATTATATATAGACATAGGTTTCCTATGTGAGTGATGTTTTATTAAAGCATTATTTAATAACGAAAAGGACATCAAGTAATACGAAATAATGTTGTTATAAGTTAAAAACAGTTTCCATATGAGATTTCTAATATAAACATAATGTAACTATTAATATTTTCTTACATTACTATATAATCCCAAAAATCATAGTACACATCACTCGTTCCTCCCCACTAGACCATGCATCGGTTTCGCTGCCGTTAGCCGTAACCCATTGGAGATTTTCGGGTACCAAACGTTGCCAGCCAAAACTTATCAACATATTCCTCTAAACGAAGAAGTTCGTTTTTAAGAAACCTTCTCTAAAACTCTATTTAAATATGCATTGAACGAATCATCGTCCTCGAAAATATACTCATATGCAGCTGTTATAGGATCTAAAGATCCGCTGTAAAAAACTCCGTGCTTTAGGATAAATACAAACGACATTCTACTTAACAATATTGAACTCCCACTGAAGTTGAAGTATATATATATATATATATATATATATATATATAGTTGAGTATAAAGTCCAAGGATAGGTGTTAGATCAAAGTCCAAGGTTGTGGTAAAATCCTTGACCCACATTTGGGTTATTGACTTATCCTTGATCTAATTGTGGAGGCGTCATTGACCTATATGCTAGTCCAGGTCGATACAGGCAATATAGGTCAATCACCTGTCCTTGACCCAATTGTAGATGGAAGTCATTGATATGACGTTGACCCAATTGTGGATCCAGAATCCCCTTCGCCTACTACTCCCCGCCATCAATTAATTTGTTGCTTCAACTAGATATAGCTTTTCATTGAAATGTATGTTACCAAGCATCCGAAATAAGTAAGAATCTTAGATCGTCTTCTTTGAATATTTTATATTCGTCAAGATTAGACAAAACTATTCAGAGTCTGTTGTAGTATTTTCCTTTTCCCTTAAATGACGAATTAAGGTTGCAATTTAAATAAATTCATAGCATCTACTTTGTATTTTCGAATCTAGAGGCACAAAAAATAAAAGCAGAATTTAATTACTATATCAGGTTAATGAAAATATACATGGATCTAGTAATGCTTGTACTTTAAGTATACTATGTTTCTGTAATTACTATACGTTCAGTGACCAAAAACATAATATGTAAGTAGTTTACAAGGATTCATTGATGTCTACATTATTTATTTGCTCAATTTTCAGATTTACTGTTGAATAAATAATTGTTTCGATATTTTGGAACACAAATTCAATTATTATTAATTTATGCTAACTTTATCTAAGGTTTCTTTACTTTATTTATTATTCAATGGTCTTGTTGGTTATCTGTAGTTATAAAATGACTATTAGAGCAAATTATGAGTAAGTAATAATATATATTATTGTGAACCTCGATACAACTAGATGGCAAAACAAAAATTGCCATAGCTATTAAAGTATCTTCCTGGTTCTAGACAGTATTGAGGGAGCGAAAGAGGGAAAGTGAGAGAGTCGGTGGCACCTTTCGGATTTAGCGATTAAGGTCTAAAAAGTTTATTATTTTGCCTCCCTGTGTCGTAGTCGTGATTTTTTCATAAAACAATTTTCATATTTGCTCTAAAAGCTTACCATTAAAAGTTTAAAATAAAAGTAAACAATCATAAGTTTAAAATATTTTTACGTCATAAATATTAAATGTTTAATACAAAATGTGCGTACCTGTCTTGTACTTTTTGAAGACGTATCCCATGATGTGACAAAAATCGTTCGTTGATTTCTTCTAGAGCAATGTCAATAGCAGGCCCGCAGCGTTCCAGATCAAATGGCGAATCCAAACCGGATGCAATTAATACTCCAACATTATAGTACCGAAAATTGTCATTGATTTTGATACTAACTGCATGAGAATGGTATAAGCATATAAACAATGTTAGTATACGCATTGTTCAATTTTCTCGAAATTATCTAAAATTAATTATAGTCAATTAGTATAGGGTGTTTCAAAATAGTCAATTAATATATTTATTTAGTTATTTTAATTAACTGATTATATTATCCTCTATATATTATTGTTTTAATCATTTTAAATGAGCACTAGCCATATTTTTACGATTATAATTATATAAAGCTTCCTAAAAGTCAACATCTGGATTATTCCAGAAATATCAATTTATTCGTGAAATATTTCGAGCTTACTTGTGGCGAAGTATGTATGTATATACGAGGTATGATCAAAATCTATCTGAATTGGATTTATTAAGAGAAACCTACAACACTTACGGGTATATTAATTAATTGCCTTCGAGTTTTTATCTTTCCAATATTTTACAGAATAAAGTAGATACGGAAGGTTCCCAAAAATTGAATTTTTCTATTTTCGCCCTATACCTCGGAAACAAAAAGGGATATTGAAATTTGGTTTCTAACACTATAAATTTCTCAAAAAGTAGCGTAAATTCATGAAAGCCGTGCTTTCCATTCCATTAATAACGGATATACCCATACCTCAAAAAGTGGACACATACATTATTTTGTAATATAGGCATAGATAGTAAAGGTAAAGATTGACTTATTAATATTGTTCCACTTACATATATTGCCTTATTTCGACAATATACCTTCTATCATAAAATCGTGTCAATGTGTTGGGATATATTTTCTCTATCATAAATAATAAAATAAATTGTGTAATAGTGTTCTCGCGTTTATTCCAATGTGGGCCAATCTTGTTCAATATCAGCCGCCCACCGTGGATTTGATTGTGCAATGCCTTTCTTATGTTCTTTTTAGCAATATTTTAAAGGTAGACCTGATTGCTAGCCTAGATCATGCCTTATGGGCTGGAAAGTGGAAACGTGGAACGTAAGAGGGATGTATGGAAAGGAACACGAGATTTTGAGTAAAATAAAAGAGAAGGTTAGATGTGCTGTGTGTGAGTGAAGTCAAGTGGAAAGGAAAAGGAGTAATAGAGATTGATGAGGGAAGCCTAGGTTTCTGGTCTGGATTAGAGAGTTGGGCGCATGGTTCAAAGGGAGTGGAATTAATTTTGAGCTAATTCGCTAAAGCGCATGTAAGGGAGTATGAATTGGTGTCACCCCGTCTACTTTGGGTTCCATTGAAGATAAGCATCCGGAAAGTAATGATTGTAGGGTGCTATGTTTCGGTGAATGGTGATAACCAGAATGACTGTGAAATCTTTTAGACTGAGTTAGAAGGGGTACTAATAATTTTTACGGTAATAAAAGATTATTTTATAAGTGGGTAAGGAATTCAAAGCAGGGTCTAAGGAACCGAGTAAATGGAATACGGAATAGCTGAATGAAATGGAGTGGGATGAAAGTAAAGTGATATTGCATTGGAAAGAATATTTTAAAGGGTTGTATGGCAACAGGTGTCAGCTCTCACTGTTTTTCTTTGATAAATACGTTAAATAAAACATAAGATAGTAAGCAAGAATTACTACATACATTATTTACTTATAGAATTTAATTAAAATCAGAATTAATTTAAAATTAGTTGAAACATTATTTTTCTAAAGAATAATTTGGTTAATATATTTAACTATTTTAGTGCACCTCGTATATGCATAAAATCAAAAATTTTAAAAATATAGCACAAATACACAGAACTCTATTTATTTGTATAGACACTTAGGTCAGCATTTGCTGGTTTAACAAATGGTAATATTTAATTCATACACGTTTCAAGGGTAACGATTAGGTCGTGTGCTTACATAAAAATTCCCGAGGATAAGCGCACAAGTAAGTAATGTATCTTGTAAATGCAAAAATTTATATAGTAATTAATTGGAGCAGTAAAAAATACGCCAGGGATACAGGCGTCCGCCCAAGGTTAGCACATGATAAACAAGAATTTCTCGTGGGAAGAATCGCATTCAGTTTTTAGTTTTTAATCATCAGTCAAACTAAGAAGAAGATTTTGGTTCGGAAGTGGCGTGTGTTTTCTATTTTTTAGATAATTTGATCTGTCCTTGTTGAATCTTTAAAGTAATTCAACCAGCGTAGTTGTTGAATTGAAATTTCCACCTATTTGGGATATTTTTATCAACAAGAAAAAAGCAGCACCATAATCCTTCGGTATCCACCCGCTGGGTCCTTAAGTTTATCTGGAAACTAAAAGGGACGGCTTCTGCTTCTAATAACTGAAAGCAAACCTTCACACCTGTAAGTGTCTTATTGTTCTTTTGCTTTGCTTATTCAACGCCTTGTAAATAAGGACTACCTTACATCTGCCCGCATCTATAGACAATTGCTACAGTCACCAAACGACCCAGTTTGTTTTAAAAATAATGTAAGGCATATTTATGAACCAAATGAGTTACCAACTTTAAATATATTTTACGTTTGTATTTTTAATTATGAAAGCAGATTATTAATATCAAATTTATTGTTTGTACTTTCATAAGTTAGTGTGTAGCTATTACTATATTTAGTAGGTACCCATACAAAAATATCTTGTCTATGCATTTTTGAATACTGTAAATTGTCGTTAGCGAAATTCGTTTATTATATGTTACCATCAAACAATCGCTTCCAGCTGTAGAAACAAGTTGAATTTTGTAAATAAACACTTTAGAATCTCAATTCCTCTAGCCAATGATTCTTTTGTTCCTAGAACTTAAGGCATGTTTAATTTCTTAAATAATTGTTGAATTTGTGTTTATAGGTGTGCTTTTCGTGCGAACTTAATTATATAAAGGCGTTCTTCTACTAAATTTAGGTTATTATTTCACCAACATAAACCTTACTTGTAATTGTATTTATAAAGTGCGCGTACCATAAGTTAAAGAGCAATTCAGTAATTTTCAGTAACAAAAATTAAAGCATTTATTTATAAGTAAATATAACACTTTCCTGAAAGTCTACAGTTCAGTTAGCTTAATTCTTAACAATATACAGGGTGATCAGTTCTGAAAACCTGTCCTTGGCTATTTCATTTAAGGCAAACTACGCCCTAAATTTTGCAAGTAACGTAAATAATAATTAAAGCTTTTGTAAACATTTTGCATTGATGCTTATATACAGGAACCGTCGATACATAGTGAGCACCTTTAGTTTAGTATACCCTCTCTTTCAGTTTTTGATCCCGTATCTGCAGTACCATTAAAGTGTCTGTCCCCACTTTTAAGGCAGGTCACTAACATCGTGATATATAGGGTGTTTCGCAAACATCACATTATGGCAGTTTCGACTTGAGAAAAGTGGCGCCCATCTTTTACCAATTTTGTCTTGATTCTACAGTAATTAACCTCGCAAGTATCGACGAACCACACCTCGCTCCACTGTAGCTTTGCCGGTCGTGGTTAAACATTCGTGATTATTTTTGCCACATGCGTTGTTGTCAGTTTAGCCCGTGACACAGGGATACAGGGATAAGTGTGAATGTGGCAAATGCTGGAATAAATAAAACCCAAGAGAACGATAACAGCATAGGCGTGGAAGAAGCACTAAATGCAATAAAAAGTCTTAAACATGGGAAGGCTGCTGGAGTAGATGAAGTTACAGACGGAATATTAAAGTATGGCGGTATGGGATTAGGTGAATGGTTGTGCAAATTATTTAATGCTTTTGTTCAATTAGCAAGAGTACTAGAGGACTGGAAGAATGCTATGATGGTGCCTCTGTACAAAGGCAAAGTTGATAGATATGAATGCAAGAATTATAGAGCTAGAAGTTTATTAAGTGTAGCTGGGAAGGTGTTTGGTAGAATTATAATTGTAAGAGTTCGCATTAATACTGAAAGAAAGATATGGGATGTACAGTGTGGATTCGTGCCTGGACGTAGATGCGCGGATCAAATGTTTAGTTTGCAGCAAATGGCCGAGAAGTTTTTGCATGTTAATGAAAACATTTATTGTACGTTTGTGGATTTAGAGAAAGCGTATAATAGTGTGAATGGATGCAAGTTATGATGGGCAACTTTGACAGAGTATGGTGTAAAGGAAGAACTACTGAATTTAATAAAGGAAATTTATGATTGAAGCAGAACATGCGCGAGATTGAACGATATGGTTAGTGACTACTTTGGAATTGAACAAGGTGTGAGGCAAGGATGTGTGATGTCTCCTTGGTTGTTTAATATATTTATTGATAAGTGCATGAGAAATGCATGTGAGGAGTTGAGTGGTATAAATATAGACAGCTAAGATGTAAACGTGTTGATGTATGCAGATGATGCAGTACTAGTAGCTAAAAGTATGAGCCAAATGCAACAAATGTTTAATAAATTTGTAGAAGTGAGTGAAAAAATGAATCTTCAAATCAATAGTAGCAAAACAAAGGTAATGCTTTTCAATAGAAAAGGTGAAAAGGAAATATATCAGCTGATTTTGGGTTGCGAGATAATTGAGCAATTGGATAAGTTTGTTTACCTTGGCAGAATGTTTACGAATCATGGGCGAATAGATAGTGAAATTGAAAACAGAGTGAATGTAGGTAGGAGAATAATTGGCAGCATGTGGTCAGTAACCAAGAGTGAAGAGTTAAGTATGGAAGCAAAGAAGGCTGTGTACAATAGTGTATTTTTTCCAACAGTTTTGTATGGTAGTGAGACTTTAGTATGTCAGAAGAACCACATGAGTAAAATAATCGTCGTAAGTATGAGGTGCCTAAGAGTTGCATGTGGCAAAACAAAACGTGACAGAGTAAGGAGTGAATAGGTGATGTATACGTGCCAGGTGAAGGAGACACTGCCTGAACTGTATAAAAGAAGTGGGTTAAGATGGTTTGGACATATGGAATGAATGAGTAATGGACGATTAACAAAGAGAATATATGAGGCAGGTATGAATGGGAAACTAGGTAAGGGTAAAATTTAATGGAAGCAAAATAATATTAGTTGGATGGTGTAGATACTGTAAAGTGCTGGGAGTTGTGGTAAAGGGTGATGATAGTGATATATGAGAGGGGGTTGATGCATGGGTACATATAGTGGTTGAGAAGGTGGAGGCTAGGTATTGGGTTTTGCCTAACCCACTAAGGGAATAGTATGACTGGTAGTAGTAGTATAACAGTGGCAAAACGCTCACCGACTAATCATATTTAAGGAGTATATCGCAATAAGTATTGCGTGTTGAAGGCTTGTCTATTAAACTTCTTTTTTCATGTCATACAGTATAATAGCTTGACGCTGTTTGTAGACAAATATTAATATGTTGAATTACTTGTTTACGATAGCCTATGTATAATAAGACAAATATATTTGTGATTTGAAACAATTTTATGTTGAAATTAAATATTAATTAATTAATAATATATATATATATATATATATATATATATATATATATATACAC
>JAHWXV010106804.1:0-14236 GCA_024586415.1 Phrixothrix hirtus
AACCTAAATTAATCTTCATGTTAGAGACAAGTTGTAAAATAAATTAAATAATCTCAGTTCCTGATAAGCAGATTGAAATGAAGTTAGTGTTAATATTAAATGAAAGTTCAAATGTACACATACAGCTCGATGATTCCAAAGTCAGTCAAACTAACAAGAACACATTATAAGTTAGACAAAATCACCAACTCAAAATTTGAGCCATAGATAACATAGTTTACTTATAATAATCACACTATTCATTCTCCCCTTGAACTATTGGAAAATTCTCATGCATGATGATAAATTTATCTTGGTTCTTTAAAAATATTATTATTGACATATTGTACTTATCATTTAAACAGAACTGTTTTTAAGTTATAAAATTTGTAATATTGGAATTTATATACACCCCCCTCGCCCCGACCCTCTTTGATACTCACACATACATACACGCGCACACCAGAACACTTAATAATTTTAGGCGGTGTCCGTATAAATTGACCCTAACCCCAGAATACAGGGTGTTTCATAAGTACGGTCCGTAATTTTAAGGCCCAATTCCTTAGGAAGTTTTAAGACAAAAAACTTCTATAAACATGTGCCAGGAAATGCTTAGTTTCCGGGTGTTAAAAATTTTGCAATTAATTTATGTTAGTAAAGAATTACATTTTTAGTGTCAAAGTTAATTCTTATCTACCGCCAGTGGCCGTTTTCTTCATAATTAAAAAAACGACAATGGTTTTTTTGAAATTTTTTATTTTTTTCAGTCTCCTAACAATGTACAACAAAAAGCTCTTGAATTTTTTGCCTACTACTACTAACCTATTTCTTACAAAAATTGCCAGTTACTACCAACCACAATCACTAAAATAATTAATTCCGACAATAAATCAAAGTTGATATTGAAAATGGCCACCTTCAGATAAAACGCACGATTGCAATCGTCTTAAGACATAAATTAATTGCAAACTTTTACGAACCTAACGGTGACTGTGCAAAATTTATTTAAAATAATAAAAAAATTTTCTTAAATTTCCAACACCCTTTATCTCGAAACTACGCATTTTTGGACATATTTATACAATTTTTTTTAAACATTAGGAAACTTAGGAAACATTGTACATCTAAATAACCAGTAATTTCACTTCATACAATTTTCCTAGGATACTGTTTACTTCGCACAGTATCCCATGCGTATAAAATTAACAAGAACAAATTATGCATGTGACAATTACTGATGTTGGAGATACAACTTGATATTATACGCAGCAAGTGCACATTCTTTAGCAAGATTCGATTTTTATTTTGATCATAATTATGCCTAAGTGAAATTACTGGTTCTTTAGATATACATATGCTGTGTCTTAACACACAATTTTTAAACAAATGGCATTAAATAAAATTAAGATAGCCTTACACAAAAGTGAAATCAAAAGATTCGATACACTTATTTCAAAACAGATGGTTTCGTTCAAGAAGATTAACATAGAAATGGGTGAAGCGGTAAGTGCTCTCCATTTCTGTCTAGTCTCATTGATTTAACCAGGCAAACTCTACATAACGGTAAAATTTCTTCATCTCTAATGATCAAAACTAATAATACAAGCGCTTCGTTGGAATCAAAAATTAATGATGCCCGTCACAATATCACAAATTTTTAAGGTTAAAGTCAGTAATGATAATAAAAACGAGTACTAACTTAGTCACATTCAAATAAATCCCCTACAACATGCTGAAGCCATTGTCTTGGAAAATGTGTCGCTGACTCAAGTTGTCGTTGAAATTTTTCCCATTATGATTTCATACTTTTGCTAATTCGATTTTAAGCTAAAAATTATAAAATGCAAATTTCCATTCGCTTGGGTCGAAAACTGAACCAACTCTCTACATCAAAATCGAATGACAAGTCAAGGTCATTCTTCTAGTTCTTTGGGTCTATCTTGGGGTTGCAGATTTATTAAACAATCATTAAATCACGTCATTACGAAGAGTGCAACATTTTTTCAGTAGCAAAATATTGAGCCACCGACTATCAACCATCGCATTAATCAACTATGGTCAGAGGATTACTTACGCTACCATGTGTTTTAGACTGAGACTGAAGAAAACGAATCGGTTATCCAACGCTAACCGAGAGGACCTATTTCCTATTGTCTCGGCATTCTGGCGTCTTCCTATAATCCAATTGCAAAACTGAAAAGTACCCCCTTAACTCCCATTTTTGATCAATTCATGTTTTATAAATTAATAAACTTGGAAAAAATAATGGTACGCGTGTACGTATTTAAAATGTTGGTTTTTCATTTTGATTCTGCGCTCCTTTAATAAGTTATCCATTTAGAAAATTAATATATCGCGAAACATTCGGAAAATAAAATTATCTGAATCTATGTGTAAATAAATCAAACGGGCGTAAATAACTTAATGTTATTTTAGTTCCTTTTCCTTGGATCATTATTAAATCGTGATATATTACAATTATGTTAATGTTGTGTTTTGCGTTTTGCATAGTGGTAATTAAATTTTCAAATTATCAAACCGTAACTTGCAATATTCTTTTAACCACATGATAATTATTTATAACGCATATGAAAGGTGTGATTACCATATTGAGTTAATATATTCACACATTCAGTATAAACGGAGTGACGTGTTCAAATCACGTTTCTTTTCATTTTACTTTTACAATTTTTTGCTTTAGTCTGATAAACTAACGTTCCTACGCGTCATATAATAAAAACATCTTAGGGCAGTTACCTGCAGGTTTAAGACGTAATTTGTATATTAAAATTTGAAACACGTAAAAAAACAACTTTTTCGAACAATCACATACATTAAATATTCAAGTAGTAATATACGACTTCAATTTAAGTCTATACTAAATGAAATGGAGAATAATTTGGGGCTATAAATATTATACCAAAACAATGTGTTGGTATAATCAGCTACGTTTTTCACGCCATCGTCTCGAGATTTAGGGTCTTACCGAAAAGCTTTTAGGTCAAACTGCTTAAATAATGCCAAGGTATTTACTTAATAACTTTAAGAAATATTGCCAATATTTACTTTTAAAAGAAGCCGATTTGTTGGTTTTTATAAAACAAATGTTTAATAAATGGTACGAGAATAATTACTTCCAGTATCCTTGTTACCTTTGTTAAACGGTGATTTTTAATAATGTCATACAGTTGTGAAACATAAGTAACACCGGTGTTAATATTTTTTAAATATACCAAGAAATTTAGGAATCCTAAATCCCAATTCTTTAAATATCTGTACACAAAATTTTACCCTGACACAAATGAAGCCAAATCCTTCCAAGATTTTGGCGCCAATTGCCAAATTTTCGCGGTACTAAAATATTTGGAACAAAAGTAGAAGTCCTTGCCTTGACATTTACGCATGTAGCCGTTCAGGTAAACTATGCCACAATCTATTCTTTTCCCATTTTGAAGATTATTTCAAAGCATGCGTTGCTATTGGTGTCATAAAGAATCTCTATCAAAACACCAAAACAAATGGAAAGCAACTGTTGACCCACTTGCATTAAGTCAGAAATTCAATAAAAACTTGATCCAAGCTAATGGGAAAAAATCAAAATTTTATTCATACTTTATTCAGCAGAATAAAATACATCTCGTAGCTTTAATCGAATTGCCGGAGTACAGCAAATAGTAAGAAAAATTAAAAAGCCGTTTGGACGGACGCTGTTGTAAGGAAATAGCATGGTAAAACATAAATAGCTCTATTTTAACATTCTACAACAGTCAAGTAAAAGTCCAGTGAATGAGGAAACGGCCCATCTAGAATCTTGGGAAAAGGTAAGATCCCGATATCTCAAAACTACGAATTCAAACAATTGATGTATTTAGTCAGAATTGTAATCAGAAAACAATGAACAAGAATGATTTTGCCCTTGATGGTTACTAAATCCAATATTTTTCCCAACGAAGTAAAAGCAAAAATGATAACGTGAACTGTTAAAGGAATCTACTTGAAAGAATAAGATTAAAAACTACGTAAAAAATAAAACACTTAATTTCAAAAATAATTTTTTTATTAATTAGGCGTGTCAATATAAAAATCTATCATCGAACAGTGCTTCTCTTGATCTTTCATTAAACTTCTCCACTTTTATTTCTTCATTTTTTATTCATTTAAATGTGGTTTTCAATGTTCACAGTACACGCAAATATTCATTTTGCTGTTCTTCTAGCTCTATACATCTTGTCCACTTTGCACAATATTTCACACTTTAAACGCGAATCTGTCTTTGAAACTATTTAAACACAAGGAAATATTTAGACACGTGTCGCACTTACACACTCCATTTCATATGTTTTGAATCATCGCAGAATGTCATTCGTTAATTTTATTGAATGGAAATGGGACGAAAACAACATTTTCAGGCCTGTACAAAGTCACAATTCTTTAAAAGCATTTTTTATCTAGTCTCAAGTTCAGTCTGATTAAAAAATTTCAAATCTCCAAGTATATATTAACTTATACTTTTAAATAGAGCTATCAGTGCAAAAAGGATACGGTTATGCACACGAAAAATAGGATTCTCGGCGAGTTTTTATTTACACTGGGACATGACGTTTTCCTTTATACGATGAACTTTTTGCTTTGACAAATGTATAATGGTAGGCTAATTATATCCTCAAAAGTGTAATTTTAAAACCACAATCTTGAAACTATAATAAAGTTAAATTACAGTTACTTTAAAAACTCGTCATACGATGTCATCTGATTTGAAAGTATACAGTAATTATTGGCTATTTTATTATCAAATAAAAAAGTTGCCACTTAGAAAGAGAGCAATGTTAAAGAACTATGGCATACAAAATATACAAAGGTCCGGTAAATTCGGTCTTGCGCTATTTTTATGCACCGACTCGAAATGACTGCAAAATTTTAATTCCGAAACTCGAGCAGGTACTTAAACAAAGTAAATGTATGGATCAAATTTTGCTTTTACCAGAACTTAAAATCACAAGGCAAAGGGCGCAAGTTCGGTAAAGCCGCTGCTGAAAGATTAGTAGTTGCCTAGGTCCAAGTAAAATGGTTCTTCTTTAGCCAACAGAATTGACAATGGTATAATAATAGGTCTTATGAAAGAAGAAACTGATAAATTACGAACTTGCCAAAATTGTTTTTTAGTTTTGCCCAGCTAAAAATTGCACGAATTGATTTTGGCAATGGTAATAAATCATTACTTAGTATATTTGTCATTGACATTAAATATATGCAAAAGAAGCACTTCGTCAAGTTTCACTGATAATCTAGCTTTAAGCCACAACATTTAAGCATTTAAAGTTTGCGAAAATTAAACATTTTTATGATCTATTAGAAATGCACCAAAAATATTTTAAAGCGATAGTTATAAGTTAGTTTGCTGGTTACTGTGAATAATTATCTTTAGTTGTGTTAAATTTAAATAATGTATGGCTAACCTTAGCAATCTATCTTGAGCGTAAGCACGTTCTCTTTCTAACATTTCTTCAGCAGCAGGATGTGATCCCTGAGGTGTTAATAGATGTGCACCAACGGACAAAGGATATCGTTGTTTCCACAGCATTTCTGGCAAATGATGCGAATAAAGCCCTGGTGGTGGCAGATGAGGCTGTAACGGATGGGGACTCATCAAAGTTGGCGGTGGTGGCGGTACAGGAGGATACAAGGTTGTAGGGTGATTAGCGGCAGATGTAGGAGGAGGGCCCGAAGCGGCCGGAGTAGATGGGTGCGACATGAGAAGTGACTGATGCTGCACACTATGTATGTGGCGGACGTGTGGCTCTGACTCCAGCAATAGGCTGGGGTCTCTCCACACGCGCACCGGTTCGGATGTACTACTAATAGGCGTATTGAACGAGCTGTTAGCTGGAACAAACAACGGTGATCTATTGGTAGACTGTATTTGAGCAGATTGTTGAGGTTCGTCAGATGAACTTAATGCGCTGGAACGCGAACCCGATCGTTCATCGCCACTACAAGATCGCAGAGAACTCACGCCAGAGTCCGAACGATCATCCGGAAACCTGAGAAGAGCGGCATTCGCAGATTCTCCAAGTTCCATCCTGCTGAATGGCGAAGATGACAACGGTACGTCATCGTCACCACGGATCGAGCACTCCCGCTCGTCGATTTTAGATATTGTTCTTTGCGCCACTATCACACAATCTTCTTCTTCACTCACAATATCACTCACTACCGCTTTAGGCACAGAAATAGATTCACACACTCGCTCATTTTCCGTAACGTGCACTTCCTTTGGTACTAACTGCTCACTATTATTACTACAGGTTGTATCATCTAAAGTGCCATCGCTTTCGGAGTTATTCCGTGTAACTGATATATCACTTTTCAAGTCCGAGGTTTCAAATGTAACAATTTCTTGATGAATTTCTGAAATCTCCGGTTCTGGAGAACTTTCTTTGAAAGATCTGCAAAATGCAGCCAACACTTCGGTTTGGGTCGAGTTTTGAAGACAGTCTTCTATTCGAATTTCTATTTCTCGCAGTTTACTATTATTTGCTTCTTCCAAAACTTTCTTCTTTCCAGATGTTCTGTTGCAACAAGTTTTCTTCCGTCCTTGTTTGTTTTCTAAATCTTCTTTGCTGCTATTAAAACAATTATTGCGTGATTTTGCTGCCGAAGTTTCATTTTCATTTGTTTTCCTTTTACGCACTGCCTTGGAAATTGAACCTGAAACAAATTGAAACTAATTAGCAAATTATATTATTTAGTCGTGTTTGTTTATGAAAGTTGCTCTAACAGTATTTGCTCTCCTAACTAAAATTTAATTAAATACATTAGTGAATTACACGTAAAACAATACATTTTATACATAACTATGCTACTAAACGCAAAGTTCAATACCAATAAAGCATAAACACTTTCGTTTAAAATACTATTCTAAATTTATTAACTAATACAAAAGACAAAGCACAACATATGAGCGGGCACGCCGTGGAAAGTTTTTAATGTGGGAGATATAACTTTGTAAACTAATAAGCATTATGTGGGATGTAAAACTGGAGAAAACCGTAAACTAACCGGTCTGACAAGCCATGATACAAATCTGGGCCGAAGTCAACAGCACAGAACCTAGAAGACGGCAGATGATCACATTCGCATTTCTCTTACGCCACACGCGATTCTAATAGTAAAAGGTGAACGACCCACAATTTTCCCCACTTCCATATTACTACCGTAACATGATTATGCAAACAGCTATTGCAATAAAATACCGACATTGAAAGGTGCCTTTCAAAGAAGAATCAAAGAGGTGTAATATAAAGAAAGCCTGCCAAACATTTTTTGTTTTGTTACGTTTTGGCCTCAAAATCTGTAATCAAAGCTTCTGAAGTTGTCGAAACTAAAACTACTATATTTATTTGCATCAAATAACCTTCGCCTTTAGCTTTGCGTTTCTACTTCTTAATTTGGTTTTGAACGTCATTTCTGTTAAACAGTACTATACTTATAATTAAAAACGTCTAAATTGAAATCAGCATTCCCAAGGTCACACACCGCTTAGTCGAGTCGTATAAAAACAATTCGTACAAATTAGTAATGGTAATAATTTCGCAATTTTTAAACCAAATGGCATTCTAATTTCAACTAAGCCAGTCATAGTTGACAAACTGAATAAAATTCTTTATACTCGAAACTAGATCGGTTTTATTTTTAAAAATTAAGGTAAAATACATAATAAATGCTTTCTCTGCTTTATACTGAAGTTCGTTCTATCTCTGTTTAATTAATTCATACCAATTAGGCTTAAAAATTTTTTAAAATGAAACAAAGCTGGTTTTGCAACAGCAAATAAAAAAAGAAATAACTAGGAAATGTTCATTTTTAGAAAAACCTTTTGCTCTTGCAAAATCTCAAATAATAACAATGATAACATTTAATCTCTGAAGTTAATAAATTAGATATGTCTAGGAAACAAACCAATTCTTGAAAGGTCATTTTATATACATATGTATCCGTTACTTTTATATAAAACTGATAAAAAATGTATGTATTGAAAAACACATAGGTAATAATATCAATTCAGTAACAACTTAAAAGGTTACGATTAGAATGAGAAACTGGAATAAAATTTAAAAATAGAACATCACTTCATTAATCATTTAATATGCCATGTGTAATTCCGTTCATTGCGGTCAGAGGTCAGCAGTAGTAACTGAACCGATAATATAAATAAAGAACAACGCCAAACGTTAGCTATTTATTTTATGGAATGATTCTACATTTAAACGTAAACAAAACAAGGTTGAAGGATGTAAACGCGCCAAAACTGTTACATAAAAATATTATCAACAGAGGGCGCTGCAAGTAGTAGACATTTTGAAAATCTATTTTACCTGTGCCACAGTATACATATAATCGTACAAAACACAACAACACGGTAGAAACTCAAAATTCCATTATCTCAGCAACAATTATGAAATTCGTGAGCGATGAAACCATTAACCAACATAGTTGAAAAGATTGTTGCATGCGATACCAATTTAAGAATAACAATGAACAAATTTAATTCAAAGTTTTTATGTATATTTTCTCAAGGTCTTGTATCTCGGAAAAATAATGACTCGTTTCTGATATTTCTACCGTCACGTCAATTATAAATTTGTTATAAAAAATAATCTAGGTTCATTTTAAAAGCAATGATTATTTGGAAACTACGCAGCGTGTTGTTAACGGTCGTCGGCGGTTATAACTAGATCAATTTTTATATTTAGACCGTTCAACGACAGGATGATTATGAATAACAAGATCATGACGTTTAAACAAAAATATTCCAGAACTTTTAAAACATAGTTTAACTACCAGATTAATAAGCAAAATCGGACCCTATCAAGAATAAACTCTTAAGTAAATGCGGTCATACACAAATTCCGAAACCGCAATGTTTTCCGTAAAAAACATTTATTTTGATAATTCAATTGAAGTAAAAGCAAAACCAAAGTCTACCTAGATAAGAAATAACGATATGCTGTAAACTTCCTTTGTTATCGTTACTTTTAATAGCCGATAATCTCCCACAACCAAGTGATAATACTATATTTTTAATTAATTCTATTATCTGAGTCATAAAAATTGCTTAAAATCCTGGCTCCAATATCGCAATTCTAAATTAAAAATTAGCTAATTTATATTGGCACAATTTGACTTAATTGTTACCCAAAATTCAAAAAGTTGGGCCCGACACAATCGGCGCCCAACGTGGGGCCTATATCCCACCATCAAAAATATCCAATTCGACGATATTCAAATTTATAAAAACATTTATTCAACTCGACATGAATTATTTGCAAATTATGCCAGAAGCGATTATATTATGATACTTAAAAATTGGCTCCAGGACAACAACAGATTCTTAATAAAATCGGAGTGCTGTACTAAGAAAAACGATTTTTAACAAATTTTCGCAAGAAAAATGACAGTTGGGGTTACTAGGCTTTTGCACTGAAGCTCTACGGGGTTCGGCAAAACTTATACCTTTGTAAAACTGTGCAAGGGATATGACTCCAAGTACAGTGAACTTTGTTAGCTGCATTTTTCCCAAAGTTTTCATCCACCACATGTGCGGCTGCGACGTCTTCTCTTTTTTGTGAGAATCTTGAGACACCATACTAGTTTTCTCAATCCAAAATCTATTGATGTTAAGTTCAAACGTCTTTGACGTATGATTATCGACGAAGAATGTAGGAAAATGTTTGCTCGTTTTCATTCACACTTGGTTCCAATTTTCACCGACATATTTTGCTTTGTCAACTTTTTCAATACGTTCTTGGTAACCGAATAACACAACACCTAGATTTAATAAAATTTGCAACAAAGTGCTACAGTACATAAAGATAAGCTCGAAGCATAGCGACTTAACGCAACCTCTCTGTAATGGTAAATCGGTTTGGGCCGTAAATATTTCCTTAAACCCGCATTTCATGATTCGATTTATTGACGAATAAGAAATTGTGAAAACGAAATTTTCGTTCATGGGGAATTAAAGTAACGTATCTGTGGTGGTAAAATTGTATACCTAGCATTCTTGGGCTTGCGCTTAGGCTCAAGTTTGAGATTCTGGGTTTTAAGTAAAAATATTTATTTAGATAATCACTCTTTGTTTGGCTTATTTTTGTAACGTGATGTACACAAACATTACCGGTTGAAGAGTGACGATAATTTCGAAACATGCCTTCTTTGAATTACGTTTCATTTCGGATTATTTAAAAAATACCAAGGGTTAAAACGTTGCACTTGCGACAAAACTAAATGTTATCAAGTTTTGAAATATTTTTCCCAGTGATGTTATCAGTTGAAGTGCGCGCCTTATCTAAAGGGACCCCATCTTTAAAATTCGGAAACAAATCGTTCATTGGTGATGAGAATCCAAATAACCAAGGCCATAGTCGGTCATTATTTTCAAACTTGAATTTTTGGCCTGGCATTTCGTGCGTTTCGCATTTTTGAACCTTCTAAGTGGAATTATGAAAGATTATTGGTTTTTGGGACGAATAGTATCCAAATATTCTGAGGTAAACTGTTCCCAAACTCACTGCTGAGTAGATCATTTTTAACAACCAAGATATCGTGAAGTGGTCATACTATAATTTATAAATAATTTGTCCAGAAAACCTGTGTTATCTCGTGTTTGAAATAGTTTGGGACCACTTAAGTAAATTGGTGTAACTCGTTGAGCAGAAAGATGGGTTTTAGAAATTTTCTCACCAATGGTGTGATTGATGACGTCAGATTAAAACTCCGATGCGTTATTCATTAATAAAAATTTGGCAACTTTATATTTGTTTTCAATTGCAGTTTTTGCGAAATATTTCCCTTGTTAAAAATAAAAGTGATGCCAACAAATAGTCGCATTAATGCATTTGTCCTTGATACGGGCAACATACGAGATTGCATGACAAGTATCCAACAATTTCTTAATAACGGAATGTAAATTGTTTATTAAAATTCAAATAAAACATAAATGTTTTTTTATTACATGTAACTAAGCTATTAAATTCTAAAACCACATGCCTATAATTATACATTGGAAAGTAACTGCAAATGCCCCGACTTTCTCTTTCATTCTCTGACATTATTATATTTTATTCCAAATTAAAAATTCTCTCCAAATTAATGATCCTTTTATTTTTTAGGTTGAAATTTTGTTCCCAATTATTTTCCAATAAATGTTAAAAAAATAATTGTAAAAAATGTAACGTTACCGTGTTGTACAGACATAGATGGACGGAATATCACAGTTTTCCAGAGCACTCACTACACGATTTAAGAAAATATTTTCTCAAGTCTGGTAAACTAGTCAAGAGCAAACTTGCTATCATTACTAGTACTAACAAACTGATACCAGCAATCTACAGATTTAGACACATAACTGACTGTATAAAAAACAAAACAATTAAAGATATCTCTGAAGATAACTTAAGGCATTCAAAATTTAATCACAATATTAATACTAAGTTTATCATAAAACAATTAACTCATACTTACCATGAAATGAAAGATAAATCGAAAATTTACACTTGAAAATATAAAATCGTTTAATTAGGACACCTTTGGATTTAAAATTTGCAATTCCCAAGTTTGAAGGTCAATCGGTATCTATTTGAGCTAAATGAAGCAATCTTGTTTTAATTTGGCTTTCAACGTCAGAATATTATGAAATATCTATAAAAGCAATCGGTTAAAAGTTGAAGATTTCAAGTTGCGCTTTCAAAAAAATGACTTGAACTAATGCGATAGTAGTAATCATAGAGCAATAACTTCAGACATACATTTATAGATAATAACAGTGATATTTGAAATAAGTAAGGACTCTAAGCCAGATTATGTATGGCCATGAACTTTTAATAACAATTGACAAACCCTATGCATGATAACCTAAGTTACACAATACAGGACTTTTTCCCCCGTTATAAAAGAATTTAAGGAATGTTACGTAACTATTTAAAAACATCAAAATTTTATCATCCATTCAAATCTAAAATACAAGGATTAATTCTACCGTATAAAACACGTTAACTAGGCGCTTTGAACACTTTCAAATTACAACACACTTTTACTAATTAAACATATTTTAATGCCGAACTTAACATTCATCAGTACAACAAAAATACACGCTATAGTTACGCAAATAAAAAGTAGAGCATGTTTTTTATATAGCTAGAACATACGATGCAATTACATTTAAGTACATCTGTTTTAGACGTAAAACATGCGATTATTTTGGTAACCATAACTTATATAATCATTTATTGCAAATAAAGAAGAATCGTTACGTCATTTTGCGCAAACGAATAAGGATATCATTAATTAATTAAACCGAAACGCGCCAATTTTTCCCGCAGATAGTTGGCTCATTTTGAGAAAAATCTGAGATTCAGAAGTATTCAAACTTTAAGCGGCAAATTTTTTGTTTCCAAGAAAGACACGCATTATGCACAATAAATCTTGACTGAATGTAGTGCGTCCATAAATCAAAATTTGTCGCTATCTAATTTGGCAGTTATAAAATTTTTGCATACGAACACTAAAAATAGCCGAGCGCACATTGCAGAAAAACACTAAAAATGCAAACGCGTAATATTGCTTACGGAGTACCAGTCGGGAGGCTTGTACGAAAGCCCTGAGGAAGACTCTTTCGATTTTGTTAGTTCAGCAAGTGTCGAAATTAGGAATTTTTCAAGTTGCCAAAACTTTTCACTGTTAATCGACGTCGAGCAATTTTGCCTCATAAAAGTAATTGCCATAAAAGTTCAAAATAACAATAACATCACTTAAAAACTCATTTAATCCTAGTGAATCAAATCATACTTTCATGTGGGAACTACATACATGAAATAATTACCTCAATTGTCAAGGACGTTTTGAAAATTATATAATTACATAATAGAGGCTCCTTTACACAATCGACGGCGATCTGCTCGGTGTTGGCCCATTATTCTATGCAAGGGCAGTAGTCACGATCGTTTTCACATATCCTTAACTATCAGTGCTGTAATAATATAACCCATCCGGCATCCATGGTGGCGCCTTTTTGCAAAAACACTAGTTTTATGTGAAGAAGTTTTTCCCAACAACAGGAGCGCGTCTCACCTATATGAATTTAGACATCTTATCCCAGTAGATCGGGCTTTTGATCCAGAAATTGGGCGTTGGTCTTCCGTGGTATCCGGTTTTCCATTTTTCACCATACGAAAATCAGAACGGAAGTAAGTGATGGGGTTACGCTTATAATGATTTGCTCAGCAAAATCAGCTAATTATTTATATCAAAACTTTGCAACCTTTGAATTTCATTAATTTTGGATATACTGGTGAGAACTAATATACGAGACACATTTTGTAGGATTAATCTCATAATATCCTTTGTGTGCTTTTGGGATTCAAGCCACAAAGCCTCTGGGTTCTTCGCCTTGGTGATCCGATGGTCGGCCAGAATCGTGTAGTATCCGATGTTGTACTTCGCTTCAGTTTCTGTTGCTGGTGGAAGTCGAATATTTTTTTAAGTCGTCCATGTCCAAACTATCCTTCTTTATGACTCCGGATCTTTAATGATTTCTTCAGTGCGTCAAGGGTTTTTTGTTCATCTTGGACATGTTGTTCTTCGCAGTGCTCCTTTTGCGTATGTGATATTGGAGTTACCTCTCGACGTCCTAAAGTTTTCTTCTTACTTTGACGATTAGTGAGATTTGTGGGCATCCTCTTAGCTTCCAGGACGCAGGCGCCCATAATTGCTGTATTTTGCTCTTAGCGTTTTACATTGCTATGTCACTCTTTCTTCATTATCGTTGTCATGAGGACTTTTTGCATCTGTTGCTTTTTAACCGAGTTGAATTGAAAGATCTTTTTCTACTTCTTCCGTCGATATGGTTTTAAGGATTCGTCTTTAACTGTATTTCCGCAGTAAGTTGGAAAAAGTGAAATGGTATATTTGCATCTTTTATTAAAGAATGTTGGTGAATATTGAGTTTTTCACGTTGTTTATTAATTTTAGTATTCTGACATTCTTGATTTCTTCTACTTTCTGGATTTCAATGAGTTTGGTTTTGTTCTTTAACACCGGGTGTGGTGGGGTCTCCTTTTCTTTAGATTTCAGTCATTAGGGGTATATTGGCTGGGTAATCTCCTCATTCGTTTTCTTCCTTTAAGGATTTTCTCGCTTCTGGCACTTCTTTCACTTGAATTTCTTCCGTCGATATGGTTGTAAGGATTCCTCTCAG
>JAHWXV010106805.1:0-14625 GCA_024586415.1 Phrixothrix hirtus
AACGTAAAAATTGATATAAACTTGGTTTTGTTTACAAAAACATAGTGGTAATTTGACCCACGAAGACAATACTTGCTAATCAAGTTTTAAGAAGGACTTCGGAGATAAATTATCGCAAGTCTTTTAATAAATTTAAATAGAATTGTTCCTTTCTTGAACGGGACTGATAAGAGACGCAACCGCTCGCGTCTACAGAAATTAACTTATTAATCTCACAATCCTGAACAAGGGCAGGTAACGAACACTAGACAGCTTGCGGCAAAAAATTAAAGACTACATTGGGCATCCGTCAATGCAAGTGAAAGAAACCGGAGCAATACCAACACCCATGTCAGTACACCTAAGAAAATGTTCTCTTCCACGTCCGCAGCATGCTTGGTTGCTGTGGAGAAAGACCCTATGATATTTGACTATTCTTCCTCAGAAGAAGACGCAATGCAAGTAAAAAGCGACTCCGACGGCTTTAACTAGTCCCAATTAAAAACAAAAATCACCGAAGCAAAAGTCACGGTTAGTAGCAGATTCTAGCTACTGACTAACACGGAAAAGCCGCATCAACGCCTGTTGTAATTCACAACAAAGAACGCTGCTTGAAGTGGCAGAAAACCTGCCTCGCTTCAACGTTAAAATCCAAAAAGTCTTAGAACATGGCTTCTTGCATAAAAATCAATATAGACAGCGAAAACCACCACATCAACGTGAACAGGAACTGATGTTCCATATTTTCATAATCAACAAGAAAAAGCCTCTGCTGATGGTCATCCGAGACCTCCCGGCAGAATTAATCAACAGTGACGTCAAAGGAGACCTCGCAAGGTAAGGGCTCCCTCCTTGTGCTATGCGTTTGGAGAATGCACAGGGGAGTGAACAAGTACCAATGTTTCTAAACTACGTGGAGGTTGAGAAGCTACCATCAGAAAAGGGTGTTTACAACGTCAAGACCATTCTAGCGTTGGGTATGATGATAGAATCGGCGCGAAAGACAAAGCTAGTAATTCAGTGCCACCGTTATCAAAAGTTTGGCTACATTCAACGCAGATGTATGAAATGCGGAGGTGAGAAGATCATCCAAGGTAGGTCCGGCCAAGTGGGCGAACTACGAGGACTCGCACACAGCCAATACAAAAAGTGCCCGAACCGCCCCAGACCAAAAATGTCAGAGGCTCAAACCACCAAAGACACGCCCATGCCGGCAGCAGCAAAACAACCAACAGGGCTAAAGGCACGCTTTACCAAGAGTTTCAGCCTTGCAAAGCTGCTTGAAGTAGGCCAACTAATTGTTGAGGCCACACAAACATGCAATACCTTCGCGGAAGACAATTTCTGCATTAATGCGCCTCTTCCAAGACTAAACGAGAAGAAAAGAACAAACTACACTCTCCAAGAGAAACCGTAAATTCGGAAAATAAATTTCTCTTGTTCAATGAAAATAACCACAATTAGATGGAGGTATGAGAGTAAATCTTGGGACTCAATAAATCAATAAAAATATTGAAATATCAAAAAATATCCAATAAATCGCTAACTAACAGTAGCAATATAGACAGAGGAAAAAGTAATTGTTTTCTTTTAATCATGTGCAAATAATTAATATTAAATTAGAATTAAATTCTGCTTCTTTGGAATTAATTAATTAAATAATAGCTAATGGTTAGTTCATGATAAATAATTGTTGCTATACTTCATATTGTTATTTTCATATTGGGAGTTTTTTAAGAATTATCACAGACAAAAGCGGCAATAATAATTGCGATGCGACGGTATATTTAGTCGTTAGTCGTATACTTTATTTTTAATGTTTTTAGTGGTTAATTTCCGTAGCTTAGAGTTTGTGTATGAGTATTTGCTTTCCTTTTTAATACGGTTTTGGTTAAGTATAAGCTCTGTTGTCTTGAATAAATAATACAACGTTAATATAAATAATTTGTCAAAATTGAAGAAAATGTTTAAAAACATATATGTCTAAATGAATTATTTAAAATTAAATTTAAATCAATGAAATTAAAAATTTGTACAACAGCTTGATGGTGTCAGTATTAAATAAACGGATTACAATGATATATTTTAAGGTAAGTTGTTTAAGGCTAACAACCTACCTTAAATTATAAATTACATTAAAATAACAAACAACTTTATCTAAAGAAAGGTATTTCGGTTTCTTCCTGAAGTTGTAATTGGAAAAGGATTTTTAAATAAGTTTTCTAAAGTTTGAATATATTTGTTTAGTTAATCAAAAATAAATTGAATTTATGTTAATATGAATTGAATGTCTTAATTTCGCGATCCAATTTCACATTTGGTTACGATGAAATACTTTATAAATCATTGACTAAAATTTAACGCTTGCTTTATTTGATTTCCGAAATGTGATGATTGTTCACACTTCGATTAATTCACACATGGTGTCGTATAATTTTTATATAATGAATTAGGGTGGGCTTGTATCCCTCAAGGTCTTGGGTGTGAGGATGTAAATGTTGATTATTCTGGCCCTAATTTAATTACAACAATAATTTATCAATCGGGTCTTTTACTTATATAAACTTTGTTAGTGAATTTTCACTTCTGGTAGCTCAGGAAAATACACTATTTTTATGGTGTGCAGGGTTTTTATAAGTTTGTTACCATTAGTTTGACCGATACTACTTCTTGACTTTTGAATTTTAGCCAATGATTTTAAATCTGGTGTGGTTAGTTAAGGATTCTAACGAAGTGCACTAATTTAGATAAACCTGTCGATTTACGTTGCTCTAGTATTACATTTTAACTTAGAGTCTAATTACGGCGAACATTTCAGTGAAATGGTCACGTATTTCTTATGACATAGTCCTTTGATTTAACAAAGCCACCGCTTTATTTAGTTTTTACAATTTAGTCTAAAGGGATATTAAAACTAACAATCTTTACATTAATGCGTAAAAATGTTATATACCAAGTTAGCCAAAAGTCTGGAAACGGTCTTATTGTAGGAATATCGATAGAATTAGCGGGAAAAAAACCCTGTAGGGTATATTAGATCAATCTACATTCTCATAGAAAAAAATAATTAATTAAGTGATCCAATTCCGCGTAAGCTATGTCAACTATTAATTTTTAATGATACTCTAGTACTTTGATGCCGTTTTTGAAATCTGCATAAAATTTTAGATAGGGCAGTGAAAAAAAATGTAATTATAATAATGTGGTCGGATACAATTGATTATTAAAGATTGCGGTTTGATCGATATTTCAATGTCTGGCATGCCCACATCCATTACTTAAATTTCTTTGTCTGGCCCCAAAATAAATTTATTTAACCTCTAAATTATAGGGAAAATTCGGTCAAACTTTTAATCAATGAATTAAAAATAAAAATGTTTCCTAGTTAATAAAATATCGAAATAATTATTGAATTATTGAATTAGAATACAAGGTTGTCAGGCGGTACTATAATGTAATATGTTTCTGCACCACGCCTCCGAAGAAGCGTAATTAATCGATGGAGGTGGGCCAGGCATTGAAATATCGATCAAACCGAAATCTTTAATAGTTAATTGTATTCACCCAAATTATTTGAATTAAACTTTTCTTCACTGTCGTATCTCTAGAGTTTTTTGCAGTTTTCATAAAGGCATCAAAGTAATAGGGTGGCATTTAAAAATTAATACTTGCATCAATTATGGGGAATTGGATCATTCAATTAATTATTTTTTTCTGTGAGAATGTAGATAAATAATATACTAATATACCCTACAGGGATTTTTTCTTTCTAATTCTATCGATATTCCTACAATAAGACCGTTTCCAGACTTTTGGTTAGCCTATTCGTATGAATTAATAAAATTGTCTTGACGGCATCAACAATTTCTGAATATCGACTTTGATAAATTCAGCACAGTCGGGTTGGGTAGGATAAAATTATATATTTCAATATTAAGGTGCACACAATATATAATTAATCGGATAAATATCGAAATACAACAAATGCAACAAAATAAGAGCTGCTAATACAATGATGCACGTTGTATACGAAAATATGCAATTCATTCATCTCGCAATTTGGGTATATCTTTTTCTGTATTTACTATTACTTACAGCCAACTCAGTTTAATAAATTATTATAATTTAACATTATTTAATATATGGTCAAAAACAATAATTAGCCTCCTAAAGTATTATCCCAAATTTACAATAAACACAAATTTAAATTTAACTTAAAAATATTTATTACTTTAAAACTAACTACAGAAATCTTTTCTCATATCTTATAAAATTGTTTGACTTTTTAAAAAATGAAATATAAAAGTAATTTTAAAGAAGGGCATAACAGTTTTGTCATACAAAAGACCGTATACTAGATTACAACAAAGTGGTAACACTTGCTTATTAAATAATATTGGAACTAAATATGTGAGCCAGACGAAACGTGATTTTTCTACAGGTGTAAATGAACATATGGCACAAGTTCATCTTAAAAAAGCTGATGATACTAGTATTTCTAATTTCGCCAAACATATTCTACAATATAATCATAGTTTTGATCCTTCCTTAAATGTTAAAATTTTACGTAGTAATTTAGACGATTTTTTTCTTTTAAATAATTATGAAAGGTTTTATATTAATTTGTAAATGAAATAATTCACCCAACTAATAATTTTTACTTTCTCTTACGCTGTATGAAATATAGCTAAAAGAGAAAGTATTGTTTTCAACCAAAATTTTCGATGTCGAAATTTTAGTGGAAATACACATTTTAGTGTCCCCTGAGTACGAATATCATGTTTTTGGAAATTGGTCGTGTGTGTGTCTGTGAACAGGATAACTCGAAAACCGACAGTCCTAGAAATACAAAATGTTATATTTGATTTTCTATCCATCGTCGCACGCGACCGCAATAATTTGACTAAAATCGGAAAACCGGAAGTCCCACTTCACTCTTGTCATTTTTTGGTTTTATGAAATATTTTAGAAATCGGCTCTAATAATTTTTTTAAAATTTACTATAATTCTTAGAAATTTAGTGCTCTTTCATATAGTGTAAGCGGTTTTTCATTAAATTTTCCGCAAGTTGAGTAACCGGAAGTACTTTCGTCGTTAAATCTGAATAAAATAACTGCGAAACTAAATACCCTAGCTAAATGAAAATTTATATTTAAGGTCACAATTACTTTCGTGTACTAAATCAATAATTTGTTTAAAATCGAATAACCGGAAGTACCACCTTATTTCTGTCAGTTTTAGATATTTTTCGAATTTTTAGTTTTTCGATTTTTCTCGAAATCGGCTCTAACGATTTTTTAAAATTTATTGTATTTCTTAAGCATTTATGACTCTTTCATATAATCTAGGCGGTCACTCCGTAAATCGAGTAACCGGAAGTAATTTCACTGTTAACTCTGATACAATAATTATGAAACTAAAAGCCCTAACTAGGTGAAAATTTGTATATGAGGTCATAGTCACATTTTTCTGCAAAATCAAAAATTTGGTTAAAATCAAATAACCGGAAATACCACTTTATTTGTGTCATTTTTAGATATTTTCCGAATTCTTCATTTCACGGTTTTTTTTAAACTTAGTATATTTCTTAGCTACTTAATTTAGTTTTATATTAAGCAAGCAGTTTATCTAATAAACTTTTGAAAATCGAGTAATAGGAAGTACTTGGAGTATTAGTTGTGAACAATGTATCCCAAAAAGTAATCAATATATGAAAATCAAAAACTATATTTATGTTTTATATCTTCTGTACATGAGACAAGAATTTAGTTAAAGTCGAATGACTGGAAGTGCCACTTTATTCTTGCGATTTTTAAGACTTTTGCGATTTTCTCGAAAACGTTTTTAACAATTTTTTTGAAACTTGCTATGGTTCTTATGTCCCTGACATCCTTTTACGTAAACTTAGAGGTTTTCCTAAAAAATGCGTTAAAGTGGACTATCAGAGAAAATCTCTGGAGTTAAACACGAGTTTACGTGTCCAGTAACTTGGATGGGTGACCGTTACAATTACCGTTTCAAAAATAAACGTAAATAATATTTTAATTATTTGTGAATATTTGCATATTTGTACTCTATGTACGTAAGGGAAGTCATGCGTTGTTTCACAACAGATTTTTTAAAATGTATTAATGGCAATTTATTAGTATAAATAATTTTACTCTTTCGTTTCTTCTTTTTAACCGCATTTCATTTTCATTTTTCTGTCAATTTTAAATATTAAGTTGCAATATTTAAATTATTTAAAATAATTCTAACCAATTTAAACATTTTATTTGTTTGTTATAATTAATTTTCAGAGTCTTAGATTTTATCAAATATTTACAGATTCCTACTTATTTTTGATGTTGGTTTTGTTTTACTAATTTAGAAAAAACAACTTTTATTAATACATCTATTTAGACTTTGAATTTATTTTAATAGGAATGTGGTTTATTAATTTATATTGATTTATAAGTTTGTTTTCTTTTAATTTTAGCGTTGTTTTACCTTTAATAAGAGATTGAAACATGTTAGGACTTTATTATTATAAAAATAAATAATTTATTATAATAGAGTTGGTAGTAAGTAATAGTAAATAGAGAAAACTCTGTTTATTACTGTCAGACGAATAGGACCTCTAACCGTGAACTGTATTTGAAATAGGGATCTGTAATGCTACTGAGCTTTGGTCTCAATCAGGTTGCGTTAAATATTTCATGAAACTAATAGCTTGCACTACTGTAAAACTTCAGTTATTAACTGTTATAATATACGAGGCTAAGTCACAAATTACCTACACTTTTGCTATAACAAGCCCTGATGATTATCTACGCGCATATGTGTTGAGTTGGTGCGTCAGTGGGCACGCGTGCGGAATGTTATCTTGATAGCGTCTGTTGCCGATCATCTCTAACAGCGTCAGCATGTACGGCCCGCTAATAGTTTGCATTAAGGAGGAACAATGAGCAGTGATCCGATTTTTGTGGTCGACAGGGGCTGAAATTTATCAGAGACATCCCAATACGGGGTTTGTGGATCGAATTCTTTAAAATTTGTTGTACGAGTGTAATACAACAACAGGAAACTGGACGCCCGTCAACCTCCACCTTGCACGACTACATTTAGCAAGCGAATATGTGAGTCACCAATGATGGGGTTGTGCCGTCTTTGTACATCAGTCATGGTTCAACCCTCAAATCTTCCACGACGAGCTCCAATTCCGTAAAGTCTGCGCGATGGATACCGAGAATGCTTATCGCAGAATACAAAAGCAAACGTTTGGACATCTGCCAATCACGCGATCTCTTCAACAAGGAAGGTGATGCATTTTGAGCAGAATAGTGACTGGTGATGAAACTTAGATTCATTACTACCAGTTGTAATCGTAACGTCAAAATATGAAGTGGAAACACCCGGGACCCCTAAGGCGAAAAAATACAAGATTGTGCTAACGGCGAGAATGGTGATGCTAACCCTACATGCTCAAGGGGATTGCCATCAACAGCGCGAGTTAGAGTGAATAGTTAGCCAAAAAGCTAAAGTCAGTAATTCGCAACAAACGGCAAGGTCTATTGTCGAAGAAAGTGTTCTTGGGCTGGGATTTCAGGTACCTCTCTACTGGCCAGACCTCGCTCCCTCAGACTTTAATTTGTTTGGACCACTTAATGAAGATTTATGAGATTCTCGATTTTCCTCAAACATGGATGTTCGTGATACTGCGCAAAAGTGATTTCACGATCGACGAAAACCCTTTTTCCATGAAGGAATTCGAAAACTTGTCATGGCGCCGGTCTAAGTACATTTCTACGGAAGGAGACTATCTAGAAAAATGATATAAATGTTGTACACCTACCTTTGCTTAAATATATTAGAAGTAATTATTGATTCACCCTCGTATAATTAGAAAACTTTATAGAACAATTTCGACTAATACGGAAGTTTAAAATTTAAAAATAATTACCTGGGCGTGATAATCAAAATAGTGCGTTTATTTATTGCAGCGCACAATCAATCAATATTAAGACGGCAACTTTGTACTTCCTGTGTATCCTCTCTTTTAACTGTAGACATCAAACTCAATATGTAAATGCGTTGCGAATTAAACTGTCCATGGCAGATGGTCTGTTACTAACTAACTTCAGAATTACAAATCAGAAACCAAAATCTGAATATAACTAGTCCAGTCTACTGAAAATGTAAAATGCCTGTTTTCAATAATTATGAAATTAATTTATGGTAATTGATTACAAATACTAAAGCACAATAAACCTAGCCAATTAGACTTATTCTTTCAACCAGTCGTAATAAATTTCATACAGCACGGAAAAGCACACAGCTCCATTCAGGTAAAAGTCATACTAAATAATTTTAATAATAAATATTTACATAGCATTTTTTAATATTAAAATCAATTATGTTAAACCAAAAAGCATAACGTACAAATGAAAAATCTATTTCCCAAAAATAGCCGTGCAATGAGTTAATGTTCTTTACATTCATTTGCGATCTATTTTAATTAAGCCACTTATTGTGTTATAGCTATGAATTAGTTCAGTCTCTTTCACCTTTAGATAATAATGAACCGTTAGCACTGTATTCGTAAAGTTAAAACCAATTTTTCGACATGCGAATTACATTATGCTGCGACAAATTGATACAAGTGGCAATTAAAAGTATATTTCAAAATATTTTGTAATGCTACTATTGAATTATAAAAAAAATATGAACTTCGTGTGCTTATATAGGTGACAGGATTGTAGCAGCAACATGATTAGATGTACCTAATTTAACGCCTTTTCTCTCCTGTCAGGTTTAGTTAAGAACTACTTCCAAACTTTGTATAAATGTAAATATTAAAGTTCATTTCTCTGAATATATTTATGAATAATGTATTAAGTACAAATTTGCGACGAAGAAAATTATGTTTAAATATAATATTTGCAAATCGAGAAGTATTTCCTCCAGCGTGATATTTTTATTTACATTAGACATATCTGAATATAACTAGTTGTTTAGTTGCATGGTGTCCATCTCCTTATATTTGACTATGAACACAGGTGGTTATAGTTGCTACTCGGGGTACAGCGAAGGGTGTTTAAAGGTTTTCCAATTCAAATTTAAGTACAAGTCGTTCGTGGTGATTAGTATGGTGTAAGCACAGTAAGACATCTCAAAGATGGAAAAGCGGAGTGAGGAGAGTTAAGTGATAGGCCATGATGTGGAACGCTTCATCAAGAACAAGTTGAAGAATTGATCTGCGGAAATGGTCGCACCAAACAAAATAATTTGCCGTTAAATTATTATTTGCCGCACTTCGTAGTTTGTCAGTCAAATCGGTACCCTACTTCTTTATCTGCGTACTTCTATAATTTTAAGGAAAGGCTTAGCAAAACCATTAAACTTGCTTAAAGTTTATTTTTTCCCAAGTTGTCCTTTTTTATTAGTTAGTAAACTGTTTGAGTTAGGTTTAAAATACCATTATATACTATTTAAGTTACACAATTTTTATAAAAATGAAAAGGTGTAAATTTATTTATATTTCTAATGCTGAATCTTACGTGATTTGGATTAATTAACGATGAATTCAACAATATTCTTGTTATACTAACAGCAAAGTGCGGTTGATATATAAATTTTATATTACTATTAATGGATTGAGAACACCCAGTATATTTTTCATTTTTAATTCATTTATATCAAATTTTGAAAGTTGAAGTAAGTTTATCAAATTGTGTAGTGCATTCGCAACTTATGCCATTATTACAATTATTCAAAGATTCTTTACGTTAATTAGGGGTAGTAATTAATATTTTAGAAATTTTAAAATAATTTTAAACACGTTCCAAATACTGATTCTTAAATAAAAAGTAATATACTTAGTGTTTCTGATAATATGATATTCCTTTTAAGGAATGAAAGTAGGCCCTATAGACACCCCAATAACCGTAAAATTAAAAGCAATATGAATACTAAAAATTCCTTTTTTTAATAATGACGAGTCGACTGTGCGTGTGCATATGCTTTCAAATATGACAAATATCATCGAGTGTTTTTTACTAAATAAACATTTCCGTAGTAGAGTAGAATATTACGTGTTTATTTTAACTTTTGAAACAGACGCATAAAAGCAAGACTATAAAATGATGCACCTTTTTAAATGTCAGTGACCGACATATTAATTAACGGAGTTATGCAAATTTACGTCAGTTACTAGGTGCGTTTCGTTGCCTAACCAGTGTTTTAATAATAAATTCATCTTTTCAATGGACTATACTTCATAATTACTTATTTATTCACAAAGGCTAATTTTAATATGACATAAATAAGCTCTGGGTGCAAGACATTATTGTGTTTAGTTTGCGTACGAATTGAAGTGGATGCAGAAGAAATTCGTGCAAATACTAATTTGTTCGGTAGAATCTACGCATCCATCTTAAGTTGTGCTCAGTTATGCATTCAAAACAATAGTGATTTATTTGAACATTTTTTATGAAGATATTTTAACGGTAGCTAATATTCATTTTGCTCCTATTAAAAATCTTAAAATGAACAAACAGTTAAATTTTCATCTCAACGTACCTATTTTATGATAAAATAAAAAACAATTTTTTCTCAATAAGTAATTAACCCATAACACGTTTTGCTTATCTAAAAAACAGGGTCTAGTCAATTATAGTTTAAATAAGGACAGCATAAAACTAATTTTTATTCAGTCATTGTATTAAAAAAGTGTTTAAAGTATTTTTATTTTAAGTGTAAGATGATGTCACGCAATTTAGGAAATGAAAATCGATTTTTAGGTGTAAAATTAAAAAATGTTAATACATAATTGTTTAAGATGTCTTTACATTTAGTACGATGCATGACTAAATGATTTTTATTATTATCAGTTATTAATAAATAACTTCTTCAAAATTGTTAAAAGAATTGTATATAATATTTCTAAATTCTTTCAATTGTGTAAAAGGGAAATCCCCTTATCCTGTTATTTATTATAGTAAACAAATCGAAATGTGTCTGCCACAGCTATAAAAATATATGTTACTGTAAATTGAGACTGTTATGTAGGTCAATTAAAATTTTATTAATGATTTAATAGTTTTAGTCTAAATGCAACCATAGGCGGCTTGTTGTATATAATTAGAATAAAAGGACTTTTTGTATTCGTATTATTTTTAATTTTACGCCTTTAGGGTTTACTTTCATCACTTAAAACGAATGTCATATTATCTGAAACACCCTATAATAGTTATTGTCGATACAAGTGCAATGTCACCCTATATTTTTACAGATCGAGGCGTAAGCCGAGGTCGCACGAGCATCGAACAAAATTTTTGTGTTCGTTCAGGCATTTTCCGAAAACACAATAATTTAGTGTTAATTTTGAGATTAATTCTGACAGTATATAAATCTCAAAGTTTATATATTTAGTTATATACAACTTTTTGAGTTATGCATTTTAAAAAACGAATACAACAAGTAATTTCTCTTGTGTTACAATGTAAAGATGAAGTGTAGCGTTGATCGAGACCAAAACGAAAATATCTTAATTTCGGGTTGATCAACTGTAAATTTTATCTGTTTTAAAAATTATACATTTTAAAATATAACAGCGACAAGAATCGTTATGGAATTTTCCCGTTTAACTAATCATTAATATAATTTATTGCTCATTGGGAATATCGCAATACGTTTATATTATAATATTTTTTTTAAAAGTGATTTACAGAATAGTGACTTAAGAAGGAATACTAATTTAAAATGTAACAATCATTTACTTTCGCAATAAAGCTCCTAGAATACATTTCGTTGTTTACCTTGAATCTTATTTAAACATTCTTCTCTTATCCATTATGCTTCAGTTGAATCTTAAGTAAATGTTGTCGAACTTTTAAGATATTAGATCCTGAACTGTCGTCACATAAAATAAAGTGAATTTTCTATCATGCGGTAATTTCTGTTTCTAGTTGGCAGTTAAAATTGAGGGATCGAGTAAGAAATAAATCTGAACTGATGTTAATTACTTATTATATACATTACTGTGAATTTCATCTGCCTAACTAAACTATTCATTAAAAGGTTACGTTGCATCGAAAGTAAATCAACTTCGACGTTTCGGTTTTGAACTTTTTACCTTATAACGGAATATGTTCGATGGTTCACCTGCAATGCCGCTAAACTCGAATTATCTAAGAAATTTACATACTGGTAGCGTGTTCTTTGCTGTATTTTCAAAGAGGTATTATAAAGTTGGATCGTTTAAATTTTCAATTATGGTAGGCTATAACCATTAATCTATTGTTTAATAATTACGGATTAATTCGTGTAAATTTTGAATGTCTAAGCAGTGTGCGTCAATTTTATTTATTAATTGTTACATTTTATTGCCATTAAAGATGGGTTTTTAAATTTCGTTTGTGTCGTTACTCTTGCTAGAGAAGGGAGTTCTCTTAAAATTGTTGCAACTAATTTAGTAGTACGAAAATGTATCTATAGTAAGTAAGTAAAGTTGTAAAGATAGGAGCTATTTGATTCATCTCTAGCTAGGTTTATAAAAAAGATATCAACTTAATAAATGTGATACAGGTGGTGGGTTCATGAACTTGTTCTGCTTATTAATTTTACTCAAATTTATGGCAATTGTTATTCAAACTGGATTCCACCCTGTTGCCACAGTTGAAGCTGTATGTCACTTAAAAAGCCGTTATTATTTGCATCTAGGGGTCGCAAGACACATTTTGGCATGTGACCAAAATAGGTGGGCCGCACCAATTGGTCCGTGTCGATGTTTGTATACGTAACATGATTCACTCGTCTCTGTCCTTCATCCTCCCACCTTTATCATTGATTGTCGTTATTTAGAAGTTGAGTTTTATCCCATCCCTATTTGAGGGGTCACAAGAACTGTTCGGCTTGAAAATCTATGTTAATACTTAAAACATCCTCGGCACAACTCTAATTCTTTGAGGTTAATATTCACACCTCAAAGAAATCAAAAACTTCAGTTTAAAATATCTTAAATATGAATGCTGATGTTAATAACATTTCACTGCAATTACTTAGAGTAAATAAAGAACAAAAAAACATTAGTAGGTCTAACATACAAGTAATACTGCATCGAGATTGAGTCCGTTTGAGATGCCTAATAATTTAATTCTATTATAATAATTTAGAATGCTTCTAGTCAACAAAGTTGCACTTTTCTATACCCTAGTACGTGCATTGTACGTACTATTTCATACTAATTATGAAACCATTTTCATTTTTCTTCCACCACGTTAACATTTTGAAACATTTTCATAAATAATTTTCTTTTAAATAAATTAATTTTTACTATATTTGAGGAAATTTTATGTGTTGTTAAATTAATTTTAAATACTGATTCTTTAAAATTAAGCTTAAAAGCTGTCCTTTTACATATCGGAAATAATTACCCAGTTGGGCATGCTATTCACATGAAAGAACTCTTTGAAAATATGGCACGCCTTCTTAACAAATTAACTACAGAAAATACAAGTAGTACCTCAGTGCTGCTTTAAAGGTTATCGCAATTTTTTATGGTTTACAACATGGATACATGGATATTGTTGTTTCATTTGTAAGTCCGACTGTTCAATACGGAATTATCGTTATATTGTTAAACAATGGCCCTTGCCGGAGCAGCATACTATTGGAAAAAAGGAGATAATCCAATCAATCTTAGTTGTGCGGAATAAAACTTTCTTACCTCCATTTCATATAAAACTGGGTTTGATGAAAAACTTCGTTAACGCCATGACAAAGAAGGAAATGGATTTCAGTACTTCAAACAAAATTTTATAATTTAACTGATGTAAAAATGAAAGACGAAGTCTTTCTAGCGCCCAAAATCAACCTACTAATGCTAGAAAAAGAACTTGAAAACGCCTTAAGCGACTTAAAACGTGCTGTTTGAAATGTTTTTAAAGAGGCATCCTAAAACTTTCTGGGAAATAAAATATCTGAAAATTATACGGAAATTGTCGATGTTTTTCTTAGAAGTTACCAAGAATCAGGTTGTAACATGAGCCTTAAAATACAAGTTTTGCATTCCTATTAAGACTTATTTCTTCAGAATCTTGGTGACGTAAGTAACGAGTTCAAAGAAAGGTTACATCAAAACATTTCTACCATCGAAAAAGGTTACTAAGGGAAGTGGAATGATGAAATATTTTGCCTATTACTGATGAAATTTGTTATCAGAAAGTTCTGTAGGTCAATAGAAAAGTAAAATAAATAGAAAAACATTTTAAATTGCTGTTTATTGTACTTATTAGAGATTAATGACATAACTTACAGTTATGCTTTAATTTAATTTTGTCAAGTCTAACGTGATAGAAGTATCTTCTTTTCTTATTACAATTTGAATTAGACAAAAGAAACTGCAAGAAGTTAAAAATTATTGTTCTGTGTTATCGAAAGACGCCGGAAAAAGTTATACACATTCTTGAAATACGCATTGAAATTGAATTAGGACATGGGACACAGACAATCGAGTAGTTCAAACGTTACCTAACTAGCAACAGTGAAGTCGGGTCGTGGGTGATGGAACTAAGTATTAAAAACACTTTAATTAAGTCAACATCGGAAAGTTTTGGCGCTACTGGTTTCTCATTTACTGCCAGAGTGTTTTACGAAAAATATTCT
>JAHWXV010106806.1:0-18333 GCA_024586415.1 Phrixothrix hirtus
AATACGGCCACGTTCAAACTCACTTAATTGCCGATAATTTGCACGTCGACGAACTCTTGGCATTTTTAAATACAATTCGGAAGACAGTAGTGAACAATGACGTAGTGAAACTGACAGTTGATGCACACCAAATAGCTTATTCATAAAAGTTATTGTTACTAAGTGACAACAAACAAATGAGTAAAAAACCCAAAAGCGATAGATAGATTTTATTCAAATTTTAATCATTAATTTGTTTCATCAAATAGGGTTTTTCTAAAAGTTTCAGTAAAATTCATCAATAACTTCCATGTGTTGCGATTTTTATGGAAGTCAGTATACATCTGAATTTTGTTGGTCGATTTATTACTATTGATGAGATTTGAATCCACCACTATCCCTAGGATAGTGGTGGACGGAAGTTGGTTCAGGTATACCGAAGAAGTCAACAGTGGTGTCATCGGCTGGTAAAGTTACTGCAACTTTTTTTGAGATGCTTACGGAATAATCTTTATTGACTACCTTCTAAAAAGTAAAACAATAACAGGAGAATGAAAAATCAAAGAACATCGCCCACATTTGGCAAAGAAAAAAAGTTCCATCATTCCCGCTGCAAAAGTACACGAACTGTGTTTCAAAATACTTTCACAACCCCATATTCACCAGACCTAGATCCCTTTAACTATTTCTTATTCCCAAACATGAAAACTTGGCATAGCTTACTGGTAAGGAATTTTCACTAATAAAGTAAACGCGTATTTTGCAGACGTTGATAATTTCTATTTTACTAAAGACATAGTATATCGATAAAAGACACAAATCCAAAAAATTTGCCAATAAGTTTATTTAGTAGCCTTACATAGGTTTCGGTTTATTCAAAACATTAAACCATCATCAGGGCAATTGTATTCTTAATTAGAATATAGTTATAGTTTGCATTCATGAAATATTTATGTCGTGGTTAAAACTGAAGTGTACGGTTATCAGTAACTTGTAGACTTGTAGACGTACGCTTCACACTATAATTATATTCTAATTATTCTAATTAAGGATACAATTGTCCTGTTGATGGTTTAATATTTTGAATAAACTGAAACATATGTAGGCTACTAAATAAAATTATTGCGAAATTTTTCAGTTTTGTGTCTTTTATCAATATACTATAATACAATCCACAATTTGAGAAACATGGATTTCACCAGATATCTACTAAAGGCATTAAACATGTTGAATATCGTTGTAATAACTGTATTGAGTTGAAGGGGATTATGTTGAAAAATAAAATGTCTTTACACCGAAAAACAACTGCTTGTTTGATTTTGACCGGATTTACTGAGCTAACCTCGTATATTCGTTTGCTCATAAAATATAACGTTTTTATCTTTAGTAGCCGCTGGCGGACCCTGTATATAAATTTTAACAAACATTTAAAACCGGTTTATTTGCGTACATACTGTGTTGCATGATATGAAAGACACTGGTGTACAGACCAGTACATGTGCTAGTGACACTGGATAATATATCAAATTGGGAAAATTTCACCATTTTACACTAACCAAAATAAATCGTAGGTGCGTCACAGGCGCGTTAGGCGTTACGCCCACCAACGGTACTGGTGGCCGCTAGCTCTTCGAAGTAGGGGCAGGTTCCAGGTGAAGTACACCGGCACTATCCGCGCTCTATAGGAAGTCGCTGGAAGCGCGTACAATGGGGTGAGATACAGGAGGGCGCCATTAGCCCGCTCAAAGTATGGAACTATCCTCGGAACAGATAAAACAGTCCCTGGCGTCTAGTGAATTTGTCCCGGGGTTGCCTTTTGTTAAGGCCCCCCAAATATTAATATTAATTTAGATCGTGTTCCAAACGGGGAAACCTCTTAATTCGTACATATCTCCTGAAATGCAAAGTATTATCAATTAACTTATACTACGATCAAAAATAAAAGTCTAGTTGAGTTACATGACATGTCCATTACTAAAGAAATGGCTTATTTAGCATACACGCAAAACAACAGGTTACAAAATAAAAGGTTACAGATAACTTCGCGGTCCCTTGAATTTGTCTTGATTCAAGGGATACAGGAAGAAATTGCACAGACTACTATAGACTAAGATTAGGGTTAACATATATTTAGATAGAGTCAACGCAAGTATGCATCCACAATCTGGACAGAAGGTATGTAGTAATGGTCTCCCCTCGCACGGGAGGTTTAAGCTGGCCTCTACAAGGGGTTGGCCGCCGGGACATGGCTTATATTGAATACTCGCCAATATGCGTTGACATTTAGCTTACGCTTTTCACAAGCCAACAATGCGGATTCAAGAGAACAAGATAAAAGGGGTACCTTAGTTCTATTCGTCAATTTACAGGGCGTCTAGATTGCCCTAAACCATGTTCGTTAGTCGTGATCTGTTTATGAATTCCTGCGACCGCAGAAGAACGTAACACGTCCAAAAGCAGCCACCAGGTGGGAAAAAAGAAAGCAAGTCAATGCCCAGCGATACGTTATTCCATCTCTTGGGTCTGGTCTTCCGCCATACTACACTATGCGGAGTCCCTAAACTCACACACCCGAACACTTCAAACAAAGACCCAACACGCACGACCGATTGTTACACAAACTACGCGACGAATTCGTACCCAACTATAAATGTTGCCGGAATTCACCGTACGTGAGAAATTACATTTAATTGTTACTTTTTACATTAATTATCAAATTTCCAATCGACACGGACGTAGAAAACGCGTCTCCCGTGTTTTTATCCGACAGGAAACTTATTTATTTATTTCTTGTTGTCCTGTTAACCACGCCTTTTCCGAAAACAAACGGCGGCAAATTAAAAAAAAAGATTTTGTTCATTAGGCACAGAACTCCAATAAAATCGGACAACGTCCATGTTTTCAACTATTAAAGTTTATTATAGAGTTAATAGGGCACCCTGTATTGAATACTTGCAAATTCTCAATTAAATGAAGGTCAAAGTAAATTGTTGAAACGTTCTAAATGACTAATACTATTTTTATAACGACTTCTTGGCGTAGATATGTCGGGCGGTTCGACGTTGAAACTTATCGCATCTAGAAAGTTAGTCTTTTTCAGGGACTGTATAAAACGGAATTCTGTAAGTTATTTTGTTCAAATCGCGGAGATTTTGGAAATTGAGCAACGCCGCAATTTGAAATTGAACCATTTTAAATCAAGCTCAGAGACAAGTTCCAAGAATAAGAAGTTGATTTTGGATCAAGACGGTGCATCAATCCCCAACCCGATTGATACTGAATTTATGAGGAAAGCATAACAATTAGAAATGCGCATAACTCCTTGAATGTGTTGAGTTCTATACATCCCACAGTCCTCCCCAAGCAACAAGTATTTTGTTAAAAAGTGTTTACCTTTTTTTTACAGCGTACTATTAATTTTATTATTTTATTTGATGCAATTATAAAATATTTCGGTATGACGTAAAACTGCTTCCACCAATTTTGAGTTTGTCCGTAGATAAGGATCTTTTAGGAATCTATTTTAGATTGTACCGATACTAGAGAGCAATGACTGACCGGAATTTCCGATTTACCTAATAGATAAATATATTATGGCGTAACATAATAACGGAACTTCTTAAAAAGTGCATTACTATTTCCATATCCAGAGATTGTAATAGATTATTTTTTTCTAAATTCCATAATTTTTTTTGACAATGTACCAGGAGAACCAAACATTAAACCAAAAACTAAAATATTTCTAACTCTAAATTTGTTTTTGTAATAATTTCTACTAGGTTCATAAATTTCGCATTTTTCTTGATGTACGAGTACATCCTCTGGTTGGTTATGATGGCTTTCAAATCTAATAGTTGGATCTATTATATAACCACTAACTCTATTACCTTCTATAGGTATTATATCAATTCTTCTGGTACTGTCCGTTTCTGATACTTCAAATATTTCTTGATGAGTTTCACATCCTTTCTGCCATAATGCATTTGCAATCAGTGAATACAGTTTATTATGCCTCGTAATTCGTAATTTTTCTCCAAAAATACAGCAGCCTAATACACGGGCAAGAGTTTTTCTCTCACTGCAGTGTCGGCAACGGGTTGATACATCGCATAGCATTTTCATACAATCTCTCCATTTTGTATAAAACTGTTCTTCAGAAATTGGATATCCACAAAAATTCTATTTCGATATAGGGAGTCGCATATTCCACGCTGCGCCTCTTATTTTCACAATCCAAATATTATGCGTTATTTCCATAACTATTGTTTTTATTGTTTTATTTCGTAATAGAGATTGGAAATAAACACTAACTATTATAGTTTTAAAGGAATACGAGGTACGACAATTAAGTAATAAGACTGCTTTTTTGTAAGATGTGGCAACCCTGCAGCTTGCGCAGGCGCTCCAGCTTTGATCTTGATTTCTAAGCTACTCCTAGTCCAAGCGGCATATTAATGTGGCCGCCCAGTCGTGAGTTGTGATGTAATAATGGAATGCATGCTTCTGTCTCTCGTTACAAAAATGGAATCGCGAAATATTGCGAAACGGTATGTCATTTCTTTTTATGTTAAATTGGGTGAAAATGCGACGACAACCTACGATAAGCTTCAGAAGGCTTTTGGAAATGAGGTTATGTCAAGATCTCAAGCTTTTCGTTGGCATAAAAGGTTTTGTGAAGACAGAACGAATGTTGAAGATGAAGACCGCAGTGGACAACCATCAACCTCACGGACTGATGTCAACATGGACAGGGTGCGTGAAATCGTAAGATCTGATCGAAGATTATCAGTTAAAATGACGGCACAAGAACTCAACATCAATCGGGAAACTGTTCGTCAAATACTAACTCAAAATCTGGGTATGAGGAAATGTGTGCAAAGATGGTCCAGAAAAATCTCACAGACCAATAACGAGAAACACGGAAAAATGTGGCGGTCGATTTGTTAGAGCAAGTGGAAATCAATCCAGATTTATTGAGCTGTGTTATCACTGCTGATGAAAGTTGGTTCTATCAGTACGATCCAGAAACAAAACGTCAAAGTTCGCAATGGTGTTGAAAAGGATCACCCAAACCAAAACACGCTCGCATGTCAAAATCATCAAAAGTGAAATGCATGTTTGTATGCTTCTTCGGTTCCAAAGGCATTGTTCATAAAGAGTGGGTGCCTCCTGGCCAAACAATTAACCAATATTTCTACAAAAAAATTGTAGAAAGGTTTCGTAAACAAGTTCTATGTGTGCGTGCAAACATTGCTCCGTGCGACTTTTTTCTATTTCCAAGAGTCAAAACGGTGGTCAAGGGACACCATTTTCAAACAACAGAAGATGTCCAAAAAGCTGTGACGAGGGTCTTGATAGATATTTCAAAAGAAGAGTTCCAGAAATGTTACCAGCAGTGGCAAAAGCGCTGGAGTAAGTGTATGCAAGCAGAAGTGAACTGCTTCGAAGGAGGTTACACCAAAGATGATTAAAAGCATAAATGATATTTTCTTCACATCAGTCTCATTACTTAATTGTCGCACCTCGTATAATACTAAGCGACATTGAGATACGAAACACGTGCATAATTATATTAAGTATTGAAATGTGCGCTGTCTTCACAACTGTTTAAAAAAACCAAGCACAAGCAAGGAACTAGCATTTCAGGAAAAAAAAAAGGAAATCTTTCACTGATGGTGAAATAGCAAAGACGTGCTTGGTAAAAAGGTAAATATCCTGAGAAGAATTAATTTGTTAAAAAATACTATCGCGTGAATAATTGAAAATATTCAACATCGACAGCAATATCGTTTCTCAGTTGACTTGAATGATGAGTCAGTTTATGTGGTGTCCTATGATGAATCTATGTCGCAGTTGTTATTTGTTGAAGGAGCTGATAATGATTTTAATATTAAAGAAGAACTGATTACTGTCCATAGAAAGGATAAAACTGCTACCAGAGAGGATACTTTCAAAAAGTTGAAAAAATGCTATTTTGGTGTAACCTAATATTAAAAAATTGAAAATATGTTCTACTAATGGAGGGAAAAATATAGCGTTGGATTGACAAATAAGAAAAGCACGAAATAAAGAAGGTTGTTTAAAGCAAATGATTTTACACTACATTATACATCAATAAGCAGTATGCGCCAAATAATTGAATATGTTGGAAGTTTTACAAAATATGGTTTCTACGCCTAACTACATTCAATCTCACATACTTAATCACCGCTTATTTCGAAAATTTCTCATTGCTATTGGAGCAAACCAGCAATAGATACCTTATTATCACGTATGTACGTTGGTTCAGTTATTGTAAAATTTTATCAAGATTTTTAGGAATCGTATACCGAAATAGACATTTCTTTGACCAAAAAAATCGACCACTAGCTGTTCCTCAAGAAGGAAATCTATTGTTGCCGGATTTATGTAAAATTTATGTAAAATTTGCCGAGTAACTCCTAGATAGTAACCGCAACATTGTTTAAACAACCTCTCTAGAGAGATAGCATTGGATATTATATCTTTTGGACAATAAATTACTATTATTATTAGTATTTCTACAAAATTTAAATAAATTCAATCTATTGTAGGGGGCAAATGATAATTTTCTATTTTATATAGAGCTTTTTCGAAAAGGTTTCAGAAAATTAAACCGCGCATTCTCCATACCCCACAAATTCACAAAAATTAAGAAATACTTTGGGTCTCTAATATAATGCAAAATAGAATTTTTCAAAGTACTTAGAAACTGGCATTATGCATTCTGTACTTAATTCCTTGTGGTACACGTATTCGCTTCAATTTTTAGTTGTAGTGTGAATTCTTATTGACTGTGCGCCTCTCATACTGTTTTTTACGGCTGTTGTATTTTAAAGTTTATATATACCAATTTAATCGTTGTTTCGTTTCACTATATTAAAGGCTAATTGCACCAACATATTTAGTCGCAGATTTATTGAATCTATGATTGTTTTCTATGTAAATAATTAATTACTATGGTGAATATAGCAGCAATTAATCGATATTTAAATATTTTGATGCAATTGACCCTATTTGACTAATTAACTTAATTCGAGTAAGCGTTACTAATCACTAATCGAACAAAGCAACCGATAAATTTTACCTTTATATTGAATATAACATGGTATTTACTAATTGTCAAATGAAACACAACGGCCACTGGCATGGCCATGTCTTTAAATTTTATCTGCCTTTCGACCTCTGTTATTGAAACTTATTCAATTGTTTTGCAATGTTTTGATATACCAACAAATAAAAACAAATCCAGAGTATAATGCTTAATAAAATAAAAGTATATAAAATATGAACTAAATCTAATTATGAGATTAGAATATAAATATATATTGTTTATTTTGAAAATGAACAATGACTTACTATCGTTCTTTATATAGATTAGATTAGGATATAAATTAAAAGCTTCCTTTTGTTTTTAATTTTCTCTATGAGTTGCTAATAATACATTCTAGACAAATAATATAACAATGGGATGATGGACAGAAGCACCACTATCAACCTGTTTTATAGTTTATGTATTTAATTCACCAACCTTTCATAATTTCATTAAAATTATGTTCACTTACGTAATATTTCTATTGTGAAGATTTCCAGTAGGAAATCTATGGGTTTGTTTTCTGATTTATTTGTGATTCTTTGTAAATGCGGCAGGTTAATCAGCTGGTGAGTTAACTTCAGGCCGAATAGGAATATAATTATTATACTTGAATTGTTTATTTTTCTCGTAGCACGATTGTAACAATAACTTTGTAGCACTTATTAATTTCTGTAAAGTGTATCGCCTTATGGGGCAATATTCACTACGAAGTTTACCACGATAAGATAAAATTCTTCCATGTATTAAATTTTTATGAGGTTGTTGTTATGATGGCAGCATGTGCATAGTTTTCTGATTACCAATTGGAATTCGTTATTTTGGTACTGCCTTCTGTCTTACCCAAGTATTAAGATAAGTTATTTTGATTCGTTTTAACCCTTCTACAATTATTCATTTTAAATTTCATTGTCGAAAGTTCGTTCACAATTTCAATTTGATGTTTTCCATCTTTACTATTTTATTTATAAAGAAATAACGTTGTGAGTATCCTTTTCCTAAAATTTCTAAAAATTGTTTATAAATGACTAAATTAAATTCCAATTTCTAAGAGCATTCTTATTAGGCTCAATAAAAATCACTTTTGCAAGTTATTTTTGTTTCTCTACGCATTGTCAAATCTTAGTATTCTACGCCGTGTTTTATTATTAAATGTGCGTCAAAGAATTTTCCTATTGATCCTTCAAATATTGCAATGCGCGCCTATTTTTACGCAGTTTGGCAATAATTTGATATATTTTCGTAAGATCTGCACTGTATCTAAAACCTGATGCTGGCTATAGATTCCTTTAGTTGGGGATTAGTCCGTTATGTCTAAAATATGGATAACTAATTAAAACAGAATATATAAGACGTTTCAGGGTGTTGCTTTTAGACAAAACCATTGAAAAATGCGCACGAACGCGTTTACAAGACAGTGAACTAAATTTGGTCAGTTTATTGTGAAATTTTGTTAGTTTTGTTATTATTTTAGCATTCACTTGATTTCTTTAAAATCTTCATTCAATTTCAACACTGTTTCTACATTACAAAAAAATTAATAGTCAACTGAATTGAGAATTAAAACTTGTTTATAATATTTAACTTAGTTTTTCTAGTTTTTCTAGGTAAACTTTGTCCTCTTATGCAGGAGGTGCACGAATTTTGGGACAGTTTGTATATGTATATATTCACTTACAGTTTAACAATACTTTCAAAATATAGAAAATTTGAAAATGTTAGAACTGAAACGAAGTTTAAAAATTCAAACCTGGAGAAAAGATTTTACAATTGCATATACGAGGTACGACAATTAAGTGATGAGACTAATTTTTTTGCAAGATGTGGCAACCCTGCAGCTTGCGCAGGCGCTCTATCTTTGATCTTGGTTTCTAAGCTATTACTAGTCCAAGCGGCACATTAATGTGGCCGCTCAGTCGTGAGTTGTGCTGTAATAAGGGAACGCATGCTTTTGTCTCTCGTTACAAAAATGGAATCGCGAAATATTGCGCAACGGTATGTCATTTCTTTTTGTGTTAAATTGGGTGAAAATGCGACGACAACCTACGGTAATCTTCAGAAAGCATTTGGAAATGAGGTTATGTCAATAGCACAAGTTTTTCGTTGGCATAAAATGTTTTGTGAAGGCAGAACGAAATTGAAGATGAAGACCGCAGTGGACGACCATCAACCTCACGGACTGATGTCGACATGGACAGGGTGCGTGAAATCGTACGATCTGATTGGAGATTATCCGTTAAAATGATGGCACAAGAACTCAACATCAATCGGAAAACTGTACGTCAAATACTAACTCAAAATCTAGGTATGAGAAAAATTTGAGCAAAGATGGTCCACAAATATCTCACAGACCAATAGCGAGAAACACGGCGAAATGTGGCGGTCGATTTGTTAGAGCAAGTGGAAATCAATCCTGATTTATTGAGCGGTGTTATCACTGGTGATAAAAGTTGGTTCTGCTAGTACGATCCAAAAACAAAACGTCAAAGTTCGCAATGGTGTTGAAAAGGATCACCTAGACCAAAAAAGCTCGCATGTCAAAATCAAAAGTGAAATGCATGCTTATGTGCTTCTTCGATTCCAAAGACAATATTTATAAAGAGTGGGTGCCTCCTGGCCAAACAATTAATCAATATTTCTACAAAGAAATTGTAGAAAAACGAGTTCCCCGTGTCCGTGAAAACATTGCTGATAATTGGATTCTTCATCACAATAATGCACTGCCTGTGCAGAAATTTTTATCCTCAAAACGCATTTCAGTACTACCACAGCCACCTTATTCGCCCGATATCGCTCCGTGCGACTTTTTTCTATTTTTAAGAGTCAAAATGTTGGTCAAGGGACACCATTTTTAAACAACAGAAGATGTCCAAAAAGCTGTGACGACGGTCTTGGAGGACATTTCAAAAGAAGAGTTCCAGAAATGTTACCAGCAGTGGCAGAAGCGCTGGAGTAAGCAGAAAGGAACTACTTTGAAGGAAGTTACACTAAATATGACTAAAAATATAAGTGATATTTTTTTCACATCAGTATCATTACTTAATTGTCGCACCTCGTATGTTATGTCGAGGGATCTTCAGGCGATGCTTTTGATCTAGTGGATATTATCACCGAAGAGTTTACCTTTAATTATCTATAACACTTATTTCATAATATTATAACTACAAAATGTCGAGAAGACACGCCATTGATGAGATTTGCAAAATCGCATGCACTTGGAGCCTTTTAGCATATTGAAGAGGCTAAATATTCCAAGTTTTAGAATGCGTTCCAGTTATAGCAGTTTTATCATAGTACCTTTACAGTTTTTATTTAGGTAACTTAAAAAGGTGGTGTATTCTTTCATTTAGTTGCTTGATCTGGAAGTTACGCATGTCCCAAAAGTAGGATTCCGTTGATTTTAGCTCTACACGGCAAAAAAGTAGATCGACATAGAGAAGTTTAGGAACGATGCTAAAGTGATTAATTGATCGTCTCTTACTATACGCAGATCGACCTGCGGTTGCAGTATTATTAGACCGCTGCAACACAGTCATTTCATTTTTTTTATCTACCCCTGACTGCACTGCGAAGAGCGCTCGAATTGAACTTACTCTGATTCAGGGTTTTACTTTTTATCCCTTGCATTTCCGATTACTTACCGTTTCTTTGGGATATTGGCCGACTTTTCTGGCCGTATCGAATTTGGTCTCTTGTGGTAACGGTTTTACAACATCCCAGCTTACGTTTTTGGGCTATTTTGGTCAGTGTTGTCGTTTCTGCGTGATGAACTCGTCGCTGAATGAGTTCGATCTATCTTCGATCCTTTGAGCTCTCGCTACGTTTACTTCCTTCTAGAGTAGTAGTGGTGCTACTGTTCGAGGAGTCTTCTTGGACCACTTGTGTCGTAATCGGTTACCTTATTGTTTGGGTACGATTTCTTTGTCGTTTCAATATTGCGCACGCGGAAATTGCGAGGTTATCCCTACCGTTCTTCATGAAACTTCAATTTTTTTTAGCTTCAGGTGCTCACTGATTTCCTTCCTGACCAGCATGTTCGGGAAACCTCGGTTTAATTGCGGTACATTTTGACTTTTCGAGTGGTCGTATTTGCTCTTGCACTCTTGGTAGGTTTATTTAGTTAATTGCTGCTCTGTCAACATTCTTAGTTTTGCCGATTCTCTTTATGAGAATATTATGTACAGATAAGTACACCATATTTTCTTTGGGGGTTTAGTTTTACGTGTTTAGTGCCTAGGTTTAAGTTATGTTTAGACCGTAATATGGCGTGGTTGTTGTTATAGAAACGGCGTTCCATTTGTTAACAAATATTACATCTGTGTGTGTCCAAGTAATTCAAAATGAAAACCTCAGTTGTTCGCTATACAACTGTCTCCTATGGAAACCTCTAAAGAGTTTGTTAAAATGTATGTGGTGTTCTCAGCTTCAAGACAGACGCCCAATTTTGAGTGACAAGGAGTGGAAATCCAAAAATATCATCCACAGATCTAAACATTAAACCTGTGGAATTAATCTTGCGGACTGATTAATGATCTACACTTCTCAAATGATCATGAAGTTGAAGGTGCAGGAGTGAAATGTTTAAATTATTAGGTGAATACGTTTTTCACGAAGAAATGTTTGCCCTTCTCTCCTGTTGGGTAAAATGATTTATTAAATTCTTCAATTTAATTACTTACTAAGTTTTAGTAAAATAGCGTACGTTACTTTTGGGACATTGAGAACAATTTAAAGATTTTTACTTCTTCATTTCAAAATGTTAGGTATCCAGTCGAAAAATTGTAAATTTTAAAACTATTATTTCAGAGAAACTTTATGTACGAGGGCGAGTCAACAATTAGATCGCAAACATATTTAATTAAAATGGGTAGTGGAAGGATTTTGGAAATATCATTAAGTGGCAGTAAAATCCACCTTGACAACTGACAGGCGGGTATGGCCACTACCACAGTAGGCTGTTTCCATGGTCACTTAGATGGCGCCTGGAAAGTTGTTGAACATAAAATGAAACAGGTCAACCTCTTCTTACAAAATTTCATTCAGCACGAAGATAAACCACTGGGCGAAAAGGTGGGTGCATCACTACCAATCTAGATCACATCCTTCCTCACCTTTAACCAAAATATTTAAGATTATGGGGAATGGTTATCCTTTTCCACAGTTTAGCTGGAAATGACGTTTTGATTCGCACTGCATTGCAATTTAAAGAAATATTCAGGTACAGTTATCGTTATAAGTGACGGTTTGAAATTATTTTAACTGTGTTGCTGCTTAACATTCGAGATCATTTCATGTAAGAAGTGCACAGTGGTTCACATTTTGAAATTGTTATTCCAATTATTGAACAATTTTACCAATCTTCTGTCAACGACAAAGCGTTTTGACATTTAGATCGTTAAAATTCTTCAATAATTAGAAGAAAAATTTAAAATGTGACAAGTAAGTACGGTGGCACTGTGTTCATCTTATGCGAAACAATTTTTATCTTAATTATGATTTTTGTTACTGAATATAAGCTTATGACATAATTACTGACTTCACCTCGTACTGGTTTAAATTATGTAAAAAGTAGATTCGGTCGTTACATTTTCTTTATCTCAATTTAATAGGTTAACTGTACATTTTGTGTTCAATAACAAATAAATAATATGTTTTAGTCTTATTTTGACTTACTCGCACACTGATTTTGAGATATATTTACTTCTAGTCGGCGTTTGATTCAAAATTTGTGTTACTCCTGAAAAGTAACTTGCACTTTTCAATTCAATACAATGTCAACATTGTTTTTTGTTACTTGAGAAACGCAATTAAGGCATTCTGATTATCTTATATATCCTAAGTACAAAATTAATAATTAATAACATACAAATGCATCAGCAATAGTGCGTAGTTATTTCGGTAGGTGTTTCTTAAATATTAACGTGGGTGGTAATTGACAACAAAAACTATAATTAAATTCTGCAACATCGATTCGCCAGTTTAATTAAAAATAAATTTGCGAAATTGCGCGGTAGGAATCCAGATCTTTTAAATTTATGACGCGTTAAATATTTTCTGACATAACTTTAGGATTGCAGCTTGCATAATGTAGTGCGATGAAAAATTTTACAGGATAAAAATAAAACAAAACCAACGGCGCGCCACACGTCACATGTACCTACGTAAAAGCACCACGTGTGCATGTGTTATATTCAGAGTTTAAAAACGCGCATTCCAAAACAATAATACTCAATCAATGATAGCAATGAGCCAATAACCAAATGGAACGTTACATTTACAGTAGGAGGGGTAATGTGACAACCCTGTTTACAAATGTTGCGATTGATTCTTCCAATGTTGTTTGAGCTGTACTGATCTGTTGAGGTTCGCAATTAGTGCCCCGTGGGAGTGTATAAGTGATAGTTATTAATTTAGAAATGAGAAGGTTTTCAAGAAAATATTTTATTCTTCTCGCCTTTATTTATACCCCTAATTGAATGCTGATACCGCAAACTAAATGGAATAACGATATAGTTGTATTTCGGTTGCGCTGCTTAACAAACTTTGAAAATTCCCATTTGTTGGAAAATCGACAGGTGATTATCGATTCCGAGGGTGAGAACCGCCAAGACCCGCATGCGTTGGTTTCGACATTAAGCTCCAATGTGAGGGAAATTTTAGCAGTTGAAGACATTCAAGGATTTTTGTAAGTAGGGACAAAGCTTCTACTGCTCAAATAGTTAACAAATATTTTTTGTTTATTCCATAACTAAAGCTTAAGCTTCTAAATTCAAACTATAACTGTGTATTTCTCCAAAATATATGCGAATGGAAATAATTTATTGTTCCTTTTCTTTAAATAAATTTATAACAGTGAAGTATTGTTTTTATTTTAAGGGCTGATTATAATCGTTCCAATTGTTCCATATCAATGCATGCAGAACGTTTATTTTAGTTCTAATTGTATATAAACATTAGGGTTTATTTTAAATTCATTGAATATTGACCATTTATGTAATATCTTCACCACTTAAAAAATTCTGACTATTATAAAATGGTGGGTACTTTAAGTAATTGAGTTCGATACTCGTTTCAGCTTAATACAATCCAAAAATTGCGAAAAACCTCAGTTGTTTATGTTTTAGTAAAACATTAATTTACAAATAAGTACCTAGGGAAAGGGCTTAAGTTTTTTACCGGAAGTGAATTTTTGGTTTATTCGTTTTTTTTACTATACTACATTACAAAATGGTAACTATTTCACACATATTTATCAAAAAAATTCATTGGTTTAAGAAAAGTTGTAGTAGGTGTAAAGTTCATGAAAAACAGGGCTAAAAACCTTTGTCAAAGAATACCTAAACAAAACATCTTAGTTTATAATTTTCAAAGAAGAATAATTAAATATATTAAAAATAATATTATCTAAATATGGATCACATTTAAAAATTTCTTGCGCAAAGAAGTGCGTGTACAGAAAAATCTTTTGTTAAATAATAAGGAAAATGTTAAATTTCTATCTTGTTAAATAATGTTTTTTCTCTAGTTCAACCTTGTGATATCCGAAAGTAACTTTCCGTCGCTTCCCTTTTGCAGCAATCGGGTTTATGGAATGAGGATTACCCAGTATTCGATTTAAATGTGAATAAACATAAAATTGTATGTGTTTAAATAAACAAGCACTTAAAATTACAAGTATGCATTAGTACATTGTTATTAAATTTTTAAAATTTTATATATCATAAAACATCTGATTCAAAAATATTAAACTTTTATTTCCTGTAACATTTTTATTAAATTTTTTAATTCTTTACATGGGAATACTTAGAAAGTCTGCGTGCTATTATTGATTACACTGAATTGTAACACAAACCATTTATTAAATTATGAGGGGTTGGCGTTACATTAGGATAGGTAAGTAATTTCTAGAGGTAGCCTTGTCAATGTTTTTATAATAATGAGTAGCGTTATTTCTAGAATTATAGAGACAATGATACCTACTTACCCAGAACGATACGTATGTTAATAATAGGAATAATTTATGGGGTTATTCTCAAATCCTTTCATAGCAGTCAGACAAGCCTTCTGAATGTGTTACGTTGTCCGTAATGAGAATAACTTAGTTTTTATCAACAAAGTTAGCTTTCAAGTCACATTCATTTATTTATACAAAATTTGCAAATGCAAGGGTGTGGTTCCCAAAGTATAACTTATGCAAAGTGAAAATGGCCGTCGTTCTTGCTAAAAACAGGAGGGTGGAGTTTGCGAATGGGCCCAAGCCGCAAAAGTTGTGTGGCCTGCTAAAAACTTTACCCCTACAGATGGGGAAAGTTTACAACACAGAAAAACAACCCTTATGACCGATCGTTTAAAGTAGGATTTTCTTTACTTTTCATGCTGTGTTGGACCTATTCTGTTTTATAATTAACCCGTTTTTACGCTATTTTAGTTCTTATTTTAAATTCTCATAGGTTTTATTTTCATTAATGTCTGTTTTAAAAGGGCTTTGATGGGTATATAGATTATAATATTTAATTTTGTTTTATAGATTTTTTGTGATATCGCGCTTTTTTGAGATCTCGGTTTTATTATTTGTAAATGTTTCAGTAATCTTTGATTGTCCTTTGATCCTTCCCTTGTTCATATCTCGTTATTGTTATTATATGCAAGCACTCCACCGGATTTTTTAGAGCTGAATATAAATTGCTTTCTTCTTTTAGAGTATCAAAATAAGCCGCTTCTGGACAATACAAATTAATGTGTTCATTATCAAAATAATTTTACATCATTTACAGAAATCCCCTTTTATTGATGTTAATAAAACACATTCTTTGTAACTTTGTAATCATTTTTAACATTTTATCAATATATAATTCATTCCAAATCATTTATTCTAGCTTATATTACTAATGGATAGACATTTCAGTTCAGTTTTAGTGGTAGGCTGTCGTGGAAATATTTCAATCTCCAAATCACATTTGACCTGAAGTATTAATGCATATTTATGAATTAATTTTAAGTTTAATGTGCATAATCTGCTTTATAAAATTTAGCTAGGATGGATTTATTTCCATAAATTTCTATCAGTCAGTGATGCTGCTTCGACAGCTAATATTCATTAAGAATAAATTAAAAGTTTTATCTAAAGTAGCCCATTTACATATACAAAGTGTATAATTAAATGAATAAAATATTAATTTAATTTGAAATAGAAGCAACCATAAACTACTCCCGTTTTTTCAGAAATGCCTTCCAAAAGTAACTTATTCAATCAATTTCACCACGGTAATATTTCCTTAAATAATATTCAATAATTGAACTCTATGTAAAGGCACACAGGTTACACACCCTTAAATAATTTAAAATCGATTTATACAGCGTGTGCACAAAACAAGGCACATTTTGTTAACAGTAGATACTTCTTAGCCTATACAACAATTAATTGTTTTAGGAAAGTGTTGTTTATAGATTGAAATATTATTAAGAACACTCCTAAATTATTTTATTCGTTTATTTAATAATAGTATTCCCTATAATACTTAATATTACTACATAGATATAACACTAAAGAAGCACAAATATATACATATACACAGGGTGTTTGAAAAAACACTCTCTAGTTTTATGTATAAATTTAATGGTGAAATTAATTGAAAACTACATAAACGAGCACATACAATGAAAGAGCCTACCTTCCGGTTTTTTTAATGTTAGTAAACTTCAACGTGGGATCCATTTGTTGCCCTACACACGTCGAAACGATATTCCACTTCTCGCCACGTATTCAACAACATAGCAGGTGTAACTGTCTCATCCGCCGTGACGATCCTTTCGTGTAAATGGTTAATGTCACGGGACCTTTCACCGTGCACAAAGTTATTATGTGACTCCAAAAGAAAAGGTTAAGTGGGAATAAGTCCGCTCTATCAACATGTCACAGTATACGTCCCCATTTATTGTTATCTCTACAATAATGAAAGGACCAATCACTCAATCGTCCATCGAACCGCACCAAACGTTGAGAGAGTCACGTTGATGTTGAATAACTTCATGTGGTTGTTCTGCTCCCCAAATTCTGCAGTTATGACGGTTAACATTTACACTCACGTGAAATGTAGCCTCATCAGAAAAGAGAATATTTTTAAAAAAATTGTTATTTTCATCAATTCTGTGTAGCAAGTTAACAGCAAACTCAATCCTTTTGATTTTGTTAGTAGGTTTTATTTCATGCAACAGTTGCAATTTTTAGGCGCGCAAATGAAGTCTTTTGCATACCACATTATACAAAGTACCTTTAAGCATTCCTAATTGCAGACTACGTCTGGCCAATGACTTCTTTGGGCTCCGAACAAAACTTGATCAGTTGATGAATCAAACACCATAAACTATAATAGTGCATGTCACTTTGTACAGATTCTAGGACACATTAAAGCTAGGGAGATCTCTTTCAAACTCCCTGTATATATATGACATTCCTTTTAGGGATGAAAGTAGGCCCTATAGACACCCCAATAAGCGTAAAATTAAAAGCAATACGAATACTAAAAATTTCTTTTTTTTTAATAATAACGAGTCGACTATGTACATGCTTTTAAATATACAAATATCATTGTATATATATATGACATTCCTTTTAAGGGATGAAAGTAGGCCCTATAGACACCCCATTAAGCCTAAAATTAAAAGTAGTACGAACACTAAAAATTCCTTTTTTCCTAATAATGACGAGTCGACTATGTACATGCTTTCAAATATACAAATATCATTGAGTAAGTGTTTCTTACTAAATAAACATTTCCGTAGTAGAGCAGAATTGTACATGTTTATTTTAATTTTCGAAGCAACGCATAAAAACAAAACTATAAAATGATACACCTTTGTAAATGCCAATGACCCATACCTTGATAAACGAAATTATGCCAATTTACGTCAGTTACTAGATGCGTTTCGTCGTCTAACCAGTGTTTTAATAATAAAAACTAAATCGAGAGTTGTACCCATCTACACAATGTTTAACTGATTGGTGCTTTTATCTTAAAAAAATTGTGCACAGGTCTGTAATAAGAGGTATGATTGATATTTATAGAGGTTGTGTATAATCCAAATATAGAAATATACGACTCACAACTACTAGGATCCAGTAATAGGGATAAATATGAATAATTGAAATTTTTAAAATCGGAAAAGGCACAAATATCAAAAAATTTTCCTTGGCCGGGATTTGAACCCAGGATTTTTGGATAGATACTCCAACGTGCTAACCA
>JAHWXV010106842.1:0-17581 GCA_024586415.1 Phrixothrix hirtus
AAAAGTTCTATTTGCATTTTTCATACATAGCCTTTAATTTAGTACAGGCAAGCCGTTATTTTCGGCTTTTTCTGTGCGCAAATAGAAATTTGCTGTAACAAGATTTGGCTGATTTCCTGTAACTATAAGATGTTTAATATACTTGGGCAGAGCATACTCATTTATGAATATTATGATACATCTATTGTTCATGAGGGATGAAATTCCTAATGTTATGATTTAATATTTGATTTTCAACTTTTGATTGTTAAACTTCTTTTGTTTGAATGTGATTCAATTTGTTTAAGCCAAGTTTATTTATTCCAAAATATATGTTTTATTGGTTGAAAATTTAGAACATTGCATTTCAGTCTTACACTCCAAGTCAACAAGGAATCTTCTGTTTAAATGGCATGTTGATGTTCAAATTTTTTTAATTTAAACTCATTAAAGTCTTCCAAATTCATAATCGCATAACAGAGATAGTATATACTATGATTTTCCATGAAATTTCACCTATTCTTAGCCTTATACCTATTTATTATATATAAAAGATGCCCAAACAATGCTTTAGCTGATGAAAATTGCGTGTTAAATACATAGAATGGCTACATATATTATTACATAATTTTGTGACGTGTTCAAGATAATTTCTGCTTAAACTTCATCGTATGGATATGCACATTGCAAATAAAGCGGTGAAGTTAAAGTCAAATTGTACATTTATGCAGGCTAATAACTACCCTTGAGAATTTCTTAATGAAGAGTCTACGAGGGCGATCTGATAATTAACCGGTTTTCAAGAGATGGCAAGACTGACCACCGAATGTTATCATTTCTGTCAAATACAATCTTTTGGTAGAATGCATGTAAATTTTTAATGCCATATGTGATTTAGTTTATTTGACAGCCATAAAAAGCGAACAACTTGTGATTGTGTTAAAATAATGGACAAAAACGAATTTTGTGCGTTGATTAAGCATAATTTTTGCGTGGAAAAACCGCGAAAGAAACAAAGTAAAAGCCTAATAAATATTATGGTACAATTGATGAACATCGTTCAGGTCGACTAATGGAAATTACCACCAAAGGAATGATCGATAGAATCCATGATATCGTTTTGGTAGACCTACGAGTGAAAGTGCAAGATGGCTGACATCCTAAACATCTCAAAATAACACGTGGGTAACATTTTGCATCAACATTTACATCTGAAAAAGTTTTCAGCAAGATAGATGCAGCGTTTGTTGACAATCGAACAAAACCGCAATCGTGTGGTCATTTCAAAGCAATGTGTGGCCATATTTCAACGTAATGCAGATTAATTCGTGCATAGATTTTTAACCGCAGATGAAACATCGATTCACCACTACACACCTGAAACAAAACAACAATAAAAACAATCGGTTGAAGCTGGTTCAAGTGCACCGATGGAAGCAAAAATGGTTGCATGAGCTTGAAAGGTTTTGGCGACTGTTTTTGGGATTCATGATATGTAATACTTATCGATTGTCTTAAAACGCAGAAAACAATCACAGCCGATTATTATGTGGCAGTACTGGACCGATTGCACGTAGAAATAAAGAAAACACGAACACATTTGGCAAAAAAGGAAGTGCTTTTTCATCATGACAATGCACCAGCTCACACATCATGGAAACTCATCCGAAATTGGATGAACTACGTTACGAATTGCTTCAGTATCCACCATATTCTCCTGTTGTAGCTCCCTGTGACTACTTTCTGTTCCCAAACCTCAAATGATGGCTTGGTAGAAGGAGATTCAAATCCAATAAGGAAGTTAAATGGGAAATCGATGCATATCTTCGAGGAGTTGATAAATCGTACCACAAGAATGGCCTAATGAAATTGGAAATACGCTGGACTAAGTGCTGCCACGTAGGATCTTACAATAACCCTTCGGTTGTTCGTGTTGCAATAGAAAACGATACTTACCGCGGATCAGCTCAGTAGAAATTAATCGGAGAGGGCCGTGGGCGGATTTGTGACGCTGGTTTTTGCTCTAGTCCACAATTTTCAGATGGCACCTGTAGGAAGGGAAAGAAATCATATACCTGAAAGGGCGCCAGTCGAATGTACCTTCTTGTTTTGTACGTACACCTCACACGATAAGACGTACGACGGTTTCTGAGTCCTGATGCTGCCCTATCCTAAAGACAATCTAGGTTCTAAGAACAAGAAATGAAATACAACTGAAGTAAAACAAGACATTCGTTTATTACCATGAGCGAATTCGGCACTAAATACCAACATGACAAGAATAACAAAGTTAGCTAAAGCTACGATTAAATTTTTATCCCATCCGGAACACTAAAATAACAAACTAGGTTATTGACCTTTGCCTTAATAGAACTAGCCCACCCGATATTTATCAGTGATAAAAAATGTATGTTACAATTAACATTCTCAAAAGTAAAATACTCCAGAATAACCGAAAACAAAATACAAACTACTTCTCTCCGTTAACGCTTATCACAGCAAAAATTAATTTTACAAAACAAAATGGTAGTCAAAATTACTATGAACAAAAAACTAATAGCATTAAGCAGACGACATCTAACACCAAATACGTTAGAGAAGAAGAAACAGTTGTTATTTGTTATCGATATTCTCACATTATAACTTTATACGTGCTATAAGATGCAAATTTCAAAAATCATTAATAGTAGCTAAACATAAGGAAGTAAAATATTAAAAAGTAATTTAAAATAAATAGCTTAAATAAATTCTGTACTATTTACTTTTACTAGAATACTCTAATATTTATTGCAAATACAATAACTAAACCATTCGTCGTTGAAATTTACGTTTGCAAATGAAATTTTAACATCACACCTCGTATATATAACTTACTCAAAAACCTAGAAAATTTTACAATAAATTCTATTTTATAATTTGGGCGAACAAACTCAAATACAACTGTGCGGAAGTAAAACTTGAGCAAAACAATTGATTTTAATTCACAAACTAGTTTCGTCATTTGCTTTAAATTTGATTTAATTTATTCGAAGAAAATACATACATAAAAGGTAGCGAAAAACATTACTTGAACGATCTTATTCAAAGTGAAATTTTATTATTAAGATAGCTTCTTATGCTGTCAAATATATTATAACTGAACTAATGAATTTTTCATTCCCATAAGTAAATAATTTAGCATTGCGTTATTTTTAACATGTAGAGCATATCAATAGCTAACATGCTTTTCAGTTATCATAAGAAGTTGAAGTTCAAACTTTTATCAGCATATGCGGATTGAAACGCGCGACGGTTAACAAAGACAGACTAACCTAGGCTCCATGTGAAAGAACGACGACGACGACACCGGCCTGAGTGGCTTGCCAGATGTAGCCCTTTTCTGTGAAGGCCAAAAATTTTACTGCACCTTGATGGAACTATTCAAATTCATATCGCCAAGACTAATTTGCTTTGTTAATTAAGTTTTCCAATAAGAAAGCGGCAGATGATGATAAATAATAATTTTTTCTAACTTTTGCGAATTTAGAACAACCATGCCTATTAAGCCCCACCGGTACGTGTTGCTATAATTAATGATGGAAATTAATTAGCATATAAACCTATAAAATCAATCTTACCCGTTATAACGTATAACTCGACATGATATAACCGTAATAGAATAAATTAATAAACAATGTAACACACCATGACTAGAAATTTAGTGCGGAGTCTTAGACGACGGTATTTAACCAACGCCCTTCTAATACTGGCATTAAAATCGTATCGCATTCGCGGCGGCATTTTCTAAATACTCACAAACACACGGGCGCACTAAGCTAAAATGTCACATTCATATTTTTATTTTACAACCAAATTTATGGATTTCACAACGAAATACCCAACAATTCACAGGCGTAAAGTGATTAATTCAACTTGGCATATTGAAATTCAATAAAATATCAATTATTAGAAAAAGAACGTTACAGGGTATAGAGGCAAAAGGACAGTATGTTAAGGCATACAATGAAATTTTGAAGTAAAAGTTGTGTTCTCATGTTCAAACCGGCTATTTATCAGACCGATCTCATATAATGTAACAAAATATAATCTTGACAGTTTTCGATAAATTTTTAAAAGTATCACTTTCTTATATGTAGTACAAATTTGAAGTTGTCATTGACTATATACGATAGTAAACTAGACACTGATACACAGAACCAGCTGTTCTCAACCAAAAAATATAGACCTCTAGAATTAGTGGCAAATGCACTTTTAAGTAGAATTGGGGGGAACTGTGAGATACTAAGTTAGGCATAGTCGCACAAACCTTTGAGGATTGGAAAAACTTTATTTGAATTCAGTTCAATTATTTTGTATGGGTAAGGAATTTATATTTGTGCAATACAATGTGATGCCCAAATATCGGGTGTACACATACGATTTTTGAAGGAGATGAAGGAGAAGGCTAGTTTAACAAGTGCAATAGCTATACCAAATTAAAGTTCATTCTGTTCCGCAGTTTTTTGTTAGTGAATAACTCCCTTACAGGTAACTGTTTTACTAATATACAATTCCTATACAGCAGAGACTTTGGATATTTATACTATTAGCACTTCGTAAGAAGATACCAAAATTAATACCCGTGCACGTTGTTTCATGTCCACAATTTTAGAAAATGGTACCGGAATTTGCTTTCTCAGCTCAACTCTATTAATCGTTACAAGTATATAAAACAATATTTTAATAAGAACGCCATTTGATGGTTGACTTATAATGTGTACTGCCATAACGAAACCACTTTCAAGTTTATCGACTTAACCTTCTTACCGCGCTTGTTTTAATGAAGGGTAGTGACATTCTCAGTGTTTACACTTACTTTAAAAACTGTCATGTAGGCGTTTCCACAAATATCCAGCTATATTAAAGTGAAATTGTTGTAATAACTCTGTATTATACGAAAGCTGGCGATCCTATGTGTTTTCGTATGTATGTAATAAAAATATTTAGTTTTGCACTTTTTGCACTTCGCCTGCAAGCATTTTTAACGCAAAGGTTGCAATTCTAACATTTAATACTGTATAATTCCACAGGAAACAAATTCCGGCCCTAAGTATGCCAATCGAGTCGGGATTGTTTCTAACGAAAAGTTCACCGTCCAGTGGATTACATATATGTCAATTTACATTTGTACCATTTTAACTGTTACATAATACCTATAATTGCTTAAAACCAGAACACCCTGTATAGTATAACTAGTCAATAAGAACAGAATAATTCGACAGATAATAAATCAAAATTACTGCTGCGTTTTCTGATGAATAGTTGAAAGCCGAAAACGTCACAGCTTTTAATTTCCAAGTAGCATAAGATGCGGTACCATGAAACTATTGAAATCTAGAGTAAGCTATGTGTTGAGCATACACAATTTACTAACTGGCAATAAATAATTTATAATTATATAATAATTAAAACAAGAAATAATAATATTATAACCCATAAATATCTGATATTTAATATATAAGTCAAACTCTAGTGATTATAGAACACCTTGTATATTAACATTAAAGTAAACTACACATTTTATAGTGTCAATTACAATTTTGAAGTAAAAACCACCAAATTACAACGAAATGTCGTTAACTTTCGCAAAAATCATAGTTACGCCATTTACGTGAGTGAAAACGATATTAAAATTTCTGTCTTTATAAGAGCGCAGATTTTAATAGTCATCAATTGCATCAATGTCCTCTACAGATACTATAAATAAATAGTGGCACAATTTAAATCATTAAGATAAAATAGGTCTGACTACAACCACATTAAAAATGTATTTAGCAACATTTTAATAGAGAAGGATTTATAAATTGGTGGTAAGTTTTAGTTTCAATCTCTGCTGTATGATATCATTAGAATAAATTGATTGCATTAACTTTTATACTTAATTTTTACTAAATAAGTATTCGAAAAGATATGCTAAGTCACTTTAAAATGATGCAACCCTACGCAACAGTTGGAATAGCACATAATTTGCAATGCTAAAGTGATTATAAAATATAGCAATCGGTTAAATAATTACTCCATAACGAACATCTTATTGAAAAATGAAGTATTTTGAAAATAAATTTCGTAAATAGCCTACATGAATTAAACTTAATTTGATAAATTCCTAAATGAACTAAACTTAGCAGTTACAATTGTTAGAAATCTTAGACAGGTTTGATAAAATTGTAATATCCCAATCATGTGTGGCGCCAGAAAGTGATTAAGTTTTGTCTGGGCATTCATCGTTCGATATGCCTCAAAACAATGACCAGAAACAATACTAAAGTAATAAAGAAAATTTCAGCAGAACAAAGGAAATTCAGCAAAGAATGACTAAATTAGATACTACATAAACAATAATCGTTTACACTTAGTCATGCTATGTAATATGGTTCCAAAAGTAAAAGCGGAGCGTTGGTCTACTTTACATGAAAATAAGCATAGAAAAATTGTTTGGAATGGAAACTTCGGAGCAATGATGTATGACAATAAGCTGTCTGGCGGAGCTAACAGAATGGGATGTGCTTTAACAACAACACTTTCGCTAATAAACACTTTAGATTACTAATCTAACAATTTAAAAGTAAGAAATTAATACATAACTAAGTTGGCATCTCAGTTTAACCTTCGAGAACTCGCGCTGTTGTATTTTGTCAACAGGTTTACTATTTTTTTATGAATTTTACAAATAAACAAGAATTGTGTTAAAATCCCTTTTTGTATTCCTCAATTTGTCCATGTTGCGTAATATGAAGGTATCAAATATCAAATGAAATATTTATTGTTCAAGATATCGAATTTTATCGGAAGACGTGTTGGAATGTTGTATGAAATACAACACGTGAGTGCTAATGTTACTTATTCTACTAATTTGCACTGTATGTTTCCATTTCATAGTTTCATATGACAGCGCACTTTTATTACCTTACTTCAGTTATTATTCATGTATTTTCAGTAAGATTTAGCCTGGGCATACGGAAATGTGTGATAGATTATACTAGTAGATTTTTGAATTATAGCTCAAAGACGAAATGTCTTCCTTCAAGAGACAGTAAGTATTGAAATAATATAGGTTTGCATATTCTATAGTTCATATTGAAAATAACTTGTAATTGAATTGTACTTTATTTTAGAAATCTAAAATACATAACTACTAGTTATTATAGCTAGGTACGATCACAAAAAAATTTTTTATTATAATTTTAGATCATGAGATGGTTTTTCCTAAGAAAATGCAAATAAAAAGCTACTCGTACATATGTTTATACAAATTAATATACATTTTAGTTTTTATTTATCAATCGTCGTGTAATACTTCTTCAAATGTCTTGTTACAGTCATGAAATTTTAAGCATTGAAACTGTTTCTCGAATACTGCAGGAATTCTCTGACGAAAAAGATAGCGTAGAAGACATTTCTGTTGTGGCAGTAACCCAGAGCGTAGCATTGTGGAAAATTACAGTGACCTAAGTGACGAAGAAATTGATTGTAGCGATCACGATTCTGAAAGTGAGCAAGAAGGTGAAAATGTGGATGAAAGTAATTCTCGTGATGGCGAATATGATTCTATTTTTGGTAAATACGAAGTTACTTTTTGGAAAACAACTCCGCTGAAGAACTTATCCAAAACACCACAATAGAACATAGTAAAAATTTTTCTAGGACCTGGGAAAGAGGCCAAATATGTAACTGGTCCACTTGACTCTTTCACAAAATTTATAACAATTGATATGGTAGATCAAATAGTGTTATACACTAATATGTATATTCGGACACTACGAGACAGATATTCACGTGAAAGGGATTGCTCTGTTATCTCAAGATGTGAAATTCTTGCTTTATTTGGATTCCTTTTCCACATTGCAGTGGAAACAGAAAACTTTGTCAATATTAGGGAACTTTGGACTAATGATGGAACAGGGCTGCCATGAGCTATTTAATATTTTTTTTCTTCTAACTTCTCTCAGATTTGATGACCGTTCCACACGGAATCAGAGGCTACAAACTGATAAGCTGGTCGCAATTAGAGAAACGCTTGACTTGTTTGTGTCAAATATCAAAAATTATTATAGTATGAGTGAAGTCGTGACAGTAGACGAAATGCTTCATGCCTTTCGTGGTCGTTGCTCATGGATTCAGGACATGCCCAAAAAACTGGCCAAATATGGCATAAAAATGTACGCTATGTGCGATACGAAAACATTTTATTGCGCAAATTTAGAGGTTTACGTTGGGAAACAACCGAAAGGAAGATATAACGTTTCAAACAAGCCCATTGATATTGTAGAGAGAATGGTAGAAACAATTTTGAACTCCAATAGAAACCTAACGACTAATAATTGGTTTACAAGTATGGAGCTGGCCACATTGTTGTTGAAAAAGAAGGTAATCCGTATTGGAACCATGAGGAAAAATAAAAGGGAGTTGCCTCCTCAGCTTCTTCCTAGTAAAATGAAACAAATTGGGTCATCTATATTTGCCTATCAAGATGATAGAATTTTGGTGTCATATACACCAAAAAGAAATCGTTCGGTCATTTTAATTTCAACAGCACACGATTTTGGGGAAACTGATGAGGAAAATCAGAAACCTGAAATAATAATGGATTATAACCGCACAAAAGGGGTGTCGATTCTATTGATAAATTATGTTCCTCGTACAATGTTTCAAGAACAACAAGAAGATGGTCACTTCGGATTTTTTATGTCTTGTTGAATATAGCTGGCGTAAATGCTCAGATTATATATTCAATGGCGGAAAAACAACCCGATGTAAGAAATCAGAAAAGGCGGCGGGTGGTTTTGAAAACATATTCACGCGCGCACTAAAGTTCAATCCCTTCCATTAGATATTAAAATACTGTTAAATTCAAACTATCCTTCACTTGGAGAACAAATACATTCAGAAGAGTCACCTTTGGAAAAGCGTGGAACATGTTTTACATGTGGTAGAAAAAAAACTCAAGCACAACGCTTCGTTGCAGCAAATGTAGCAGGTTTACTTGTAAAACACACTAAAACTCAAAAGTAAATTGTAACAACTGCAAGGAAAGGGTAGAAGAAAATGCGAGCGAATGAAGTTTTGTTTTATGTTGCTAAACTAATTTAATTTTTGAATAAGTTTTTTACTAATACTTGTTTGTATATATTTTAAATGTTTTTTAATATAATTAATTATAAAAATAATTGTTTAGGAATATCTTTTATAAACAGTATCTTTTTGTAATAGTTAAACTTTATTTTTGGTTTCCATTTATAATTGAAAACCAATTTCTGTTTAAATAAACTTTACAAAAATTTAATATATTGAGTTATTTGTTTAATAATCTTGTTTCAATACTAATATTTATCTATTTTAAGTATTCGTTTATCATTTACGTGTACAACAGATTCCAATTTATTAAAATTATAGCCTGCTGTATAAAACGCAATGTGCGAGTACTTATGTTAAAATTTTTGGCGCGAGGTCTCGGAGGTTAATTTAACAAATAAATTTTTATACGCATACGCTTAAACAAACGAATGAAAACTAAATTGAAAGTCATTATACCGAAATGTGTTTATTCAGAAAACTGTAATCTCTAAAGGGATGGTATAAAAGCACTATAATAATTAAAATAAACTATAAAATTTATTAAATCATTAAAGTATAGAGGCTGCCCTAAATATAAGACACATTATTTAACGCACATATACGTGCACCCTTAATGAACACAAATCTGTAGGAAACAATGAATCCAGGGTGAAAGTAATGTCTAGCAAGCTTTTGCGCAGAAATCTGTCAATAAGGTAACCCTGTCCAAGCTTTACTATAAAACGTGATTAAGAACACATCCACCACTTTATTTTTGTTTATAAAATGTCATGTTAAATTTATTACTGTATTCCGGCAGTTCTAATAAAAGATATTAAAACGCCTAAATTTGCTTTTTTTTATAAAAAAAAACTCTTATTATTTATAAATTATGTATGAAGTAGTTATAAAAATCTTGGCTGTTAAATTTCTAAAATTGACATAAGTTTTAATTTTGATAGGTATGTATACAATTAAGTCCCATTTGATTCACATTAATTTGTATAAAAGATAAGTATTAAAGCGTACAAATTACGTCAAAATATGAAATTCATTTACCATCTCAGTTTTGAACTATTTCTAAAATATTTAAGTTATACACAACGCAATTGATTGTTGTTGATGGAAGTAATTAGGGCCAAGTCAGGTTATAGAGCCAAAGCTCAGTATCATCGTCCATGTAGATGTTAGACGTGGGAATCATGTGACCTGGCTAGGGCGTAACTGTCATACCAGTTGACTTCGGAAGAGAAGTAACAAAATTCACAGTTGAGAAATATATATATATATATATATATATATATATATATATACCTATTAATTGTGATGTACCATAACGATTTATGTGGTCTGTAGGTCTTATGGGATAGCTGAGTTGCATTTTTGGGTGTTTTACACACTTCATGTTATTAACCTGGCTTTAGTTTCTATTTTCTATCTTATTCTAATTGCCTAAGTATGTATATTTTAGATTCCGTAATTTGGCTGGACCTTTAAGCTACGGAATGCGTGGCTTTTCATTTGCGATATACGTTTATTCCTTTAATTACTATCTTATGTTAGCGATACATTCCACATCTATCCATTATGTCGCAAGTTTTGTAAGCTGAGTTGATCTTTTGATTATAAATTAGTTTAATATAATTTATGCCCTATAGGTATTAACTCTAAATGCTCTGATATTGTGCAGTAAAGAAATGCTGTCTTAAATATGTACATGTCACTTACATAATAATCTGTTGAAGTGTAATCTTAACAATAGTAAATACTAATAATATTAGAACAATTATCAAAATGGGATTTAGGTTTAAAGAAACGACAACTTCAGGTTTCATTAAATTAGCACAAGGACTGTTTATAAATTTTGCAATTTACTAACGTGGTCTACAAACGTTTGCATCATGCATATCTAGATGTTTCTGCTGTTAACTTAATATTCCTTATTTTTAGACATGCTGTTTAATGCAGCAAACGATTACTGTCTAACGGCTAATACTTACCGTCGTGCCAATAAGTTTATTGCACAACATATATTTACTTGCGATCTAATACAGTAAATTTGGGGTTACAATTAGGTTTAATTTGCACTAAAAAAGATTCAATGTCTTCAATTTTCCAAATTAATGAATGCCCATTTGTTATAACCATGATATGCGATGAACTTCGTAATAATTTATTTAAAATAGTCATTACAAATACCACGCTATTAAACAACTTTGCTTCAATAGAATCTGATATAATTTCACTGATAGTAATTACTTAATGATGCTACTTTTTCAAATTTCGAATAAACATATTTTACAAAAATATATGCCATCCACATTAAAAATTACGTCTTAAAGCAATCAACAGAGAACGTTTTTTGTCCCCATCAAAGTTGACCAGGTGCATTTTCTGTTATTGTTCGATTTCACAATTCAGATTTGTACTTGCTCAATAATTATAATTAACGTCTTGCCAATATGATAAACGGATTACTTTGATTAGTTCCAGTTCATCTCTTTAATTACTGCAGGGAATTATTTGAATTTTCGTTAATAGTTTTCTGTATAATTGGAGGTATCAATACTTAAGAGCTTATAGATTTAGATGATAAATTATTAGAGTATCTTTGCGATAGGTAAATGATTCAGCAAATTTTTGATTGTACAAATTGAATTTGATTTTTATAGGGCTTCATCTTGTAGCATTGTTAATGTAGTACCGTGTTAATAGATAACTTGCATTTTAATTATTACAATTTGCTCATCTTGTCACAATACAGAGACTAATTTGTTTTCTGCTAGATCGACGTGTTAATGCGTGAAACAGACTTAAAATAAAAAGGGAAACACATTCGAAATCCGTATGAGTAATCGCTTCAGGAGTGTTTTAGAAATCTATGTTAGAGCGCCACGCAGTGTAGGTGTAGGCAAATATAACTTTACACTTATAAACATTTCAATTCTGTTTCCATGATATCTAAGTGTAGAAATAACTACCAATTTGGTCTTGTTGGCTTTATCTATTAGTGATGTCGCTAAATTGTGCATGACAAAAGACACAAACTAATTACTTTCAGAATCATATTAATTGCCGAATGCTTTTCCTACAGCCTGTTGCTTAATCTAATGTCTTTATATTGGACTTTAATTTATGATCAGTTGCTCATACGTGATGACTTAGTTTAGTTTGAGCATTATTTCTAGTGGCGTAGGCAATACTAGATATCTGCAAATACTCAACGCTTCGATAAATAATGCTTTATTTATAAAATATCACCACTCGGGTGATGTAATTTGTAGAAGTGCAATCATAGATTCCAATAAAATTAACTACAAAGCACAAGTTGGCTTGTTTCCAGCCGACTGATCATTAGCAAGTCTTACCAAACAACTTCAAGATTTTTGCTTACACCTTGGGTATAATTTAGTTCTTGCGGTCATAAGCAGCGCCGGCCGTTAGTTAATTATTTTTATGACACGATGGCGTCTGTAGTTTTCCCAAACCAAATTTAGGCATTAACACTTTGTCAGAATTATTTGAAATGACCTGCGGCCTCGATCCAACTTGAGTACTTGAGATTTAAAGAAAATAATTTCCCAAAGGAATAAATTGGTTTTACTATCAGGAGTTTTCAACATTTAAATTTTATGTAAAACATTTGTACGCAGTCTTCTGTATAACAGATATGAGTGCGACTTTAACAAAATTTATAATAATTGCAATAGTTTTAAAGTAAGTACCTGTAACAAGTTGGAATGTTTTGAGTTTCTACGGCCTTTTTGGGAACAGATTAGTGAATCCAATGATTTACGTTAGGATCCAATTAAATCTACATTTATAACAATAACGGATCCCGAATATTGTTTTGAATGTTCCATTCTATGTGAAATCAGGATTAAACCTTCACTCAAAAAATATAATCTTATTAGAAAATCATTGAAATATTAAAATGTAACAATGGTGTTAAATTTTATATCTTTTCAAGTTACGGCAATTTCTTTTTTAATAACTGTGAAGATTTAGAAGGAAGTTTCAGAAAATCTTTGCAGAGATGGAAAACTGGTAAATTTTCATGCAAGTGCCGGATCATTGTTGGTACCTGAAAAACGTAAGGCGCAAAACTTTTTATAACAGAGAAAGTATTCTTGTACGGAGTTTTTAAGTGTAAAATAGACTATATACCAGCTCTGCACTAAAGTAGGCCTGTAATTATTTTTATTACAGAATATAAGAGGATTGTCCAAAAAGTAAAGAATGCTTGCGTATCACATGCGGCGCCGATCCACCATCACGGCGATTGAATGTGCGCGAGACAGCTCGTGTGGCCTCCCCCGCCTTAGTGTGAGCCGAGTTTTACTACAGTAAGGCCACTCTTGAGTTTTTTGTGATCATTCAAAATGACATGCCAACAGAAAATCCCGCCAAATATGAAATGCGTAGTGTCATTCGCTTTATGAATGCACAAAATGTTGGCCTATCGAAATTTATATGCAAGTTATGCAAGCTTATGGTGAAAATCTAATAAACGAGTCTTCAGTGAGAAAATGGTACATCATATTTAACCGAGGTAGAACTAGTGGGCACGGTGAAAAACGGAGTGGAAGGCTGTCACTCATTACTGACGAATTGAAAGTGAACGTTGAAGAAAAACTTCAGGAAAGATAGCGTTTCACTTTAGACGTATTATACGAACCTTTTTTACAAATTTCGTGATTTCTGCTATATGGAATAGTGACAGAGCACGTGGGATATAAAAAAAATTGTGTTTATTGGGTGTGTAAGGCATTGACGGATGTCCACAAAACGAAACGGGTGGGAGCAGCCCTTGAATTTTTGACTCAATACGAGAATGAGGGTGACGAATTTCTCATCCACATTTTAACGGGAGATGAAAACCAGGTTTCATAATAAAAACACAGGAAATCAAGTGTAAATCTATGGAATGGCATCACCCGAACTCACCCTCAAGACCTACAACCAAACTTAATAACCAGAAAATTGATGTCAACGGTTTTTTGGGACCAAAAGGATTTAATCCACTTGGAGTTCATGCGAATATGTGAAAGAATAAACTCAGCTGCCTACACTGAAGGTCTGAAGCGCCTTCGTCGCGGCATTCAAAACAAAAGTCGCGGAATGCTATCGTCAAAGATGGTTTTCATCCATGACAATGTTCTACCTCACACCAGTGTACAAACACAGGAAGAACTTCAAAGACCTAGGTGAGAAACCTTCGGGCATCCTCCTAATAGCCCTGACCTGGCACTAAGTGATTTCTATTTATTTCCGAAGTTGAATGAGTTTTTAGGCGGAGAATAGTTTGACAACGACGAAGACTGCAAAGAAGCAGTAATATCATTGCTCCGATCTTTTGCGGCTGAAGAATACAACATCGGTATGGAAAAACTGGTTGCACGGTACAAAAAGTTCCGTGGCAGCTATGGCGATTACATCGAAAAATAGAATAAGGCGCTGTTATGTTGTAAATAAAGTTTTGTCATGGTATCTTTTGTTTTTTCTTAGTTATAGCGAAACGTTCTTTACTTTCGAAGCGATCCTCGTATTACCATAATAAACAATTTTGATCTTAATTTTTTTGTGAACAGCTTAATATTATAATTTTAAAATAGATATATTAATAATTGTCTACTAAACAAGGTCTCAACAATCGTAGTGAAAAATCTTTACTATTTTTATATGACGCTTATGAGTTGATATGTTATAGAAATATTTACTTATTTAACTAGAAATTCGCCCTTGCGGTGTCTGAACTGAAGTTTCGTTGGAAGTATGCTTTTCAAGCAATAATCTTAAGAAAATATGTTTCTTATTACCATAATTAGAGATTTAAAAACTGAAACGCGAAGATTGCTTTAATGTTGCTATCGATGTCAGTTACGTTAACCTGGTTTTAAAACTTTTAAAATGTTCCAGATTGTTATCCAGCTAAACCCCGCGACTTTCTTGGCATTAAGCTCCATTCCAAGCAATTACAGATATCTCACTCGCCTAGAATTGCTAAACCACTACGTTCTTGTCTTATTTAACACAAGTTACGAATTTCTTTGTAGAGCTTTCTTATTAAACAACTCTTTCTCTAAGTAGTTGAAATTTTGAAATTTCTAAAGGGCTTTATTCAATGAATATCTTTAAAGTTGCACGATTGAACAGTCAAATACTAAATTAATACACGCCAGTATAAAAGGAAGTTCAAAATCAGAACAGAGTGAACGCATATCCTTTACCGCTTAAAACTCAAATATTATGTTTATATAATCATGCCATATTAAACTGTTGTATTTAAATTATCATTTTTAAATTAAAATTCAGTAAACAATGTTCTATGTTCACTCTACCAACGCTAAAAGGAGACTACTTAGTTACACAAACAATGTGATTTTTATTGTCATATATCCTTAATAATCAATCCAAATGAAATGGCTTGATTGTTTCCGCTGAACCTTGCACAAAAATATTTTGTAACACGAATAAATCAGTGTTACCTTTTATCGGCTTTTACTTATAATAAGGTAGCTCCGAATCCATCTTCTTTAATGATTCTAATTATAGGGCAAACATTTTGCTTCCCGTTAACTTACCCCTCTCAGATTGTTGTTCCTTGGGCTATAGATAAACCGTGGCCAATTGATATCGATTGGAAAATAAGTATGTAAAAAAGGGAAGGCTATTCTAGTACGTAATAAGGCCCAAGGTAAGATAATCTTAGAGCACTTAAAAGAAAAATCGGCTTAATATTAAGACGAGTTTGATCAATGATCCAAGATTAAATCAATGAAAGTAACAACAGGACATGACAATATAATGAGAATACCATGTAGTAATTAAATTTAAGGTATATCAATTAATTTAATTTAAAAAATTCTTATAGGTAGGTATTGTATTACGGGGATACATTCGTTTACTTAAAGAGGATAAATGAAAGTGTAACAGCACACATGGCTCGAATCATGTACGCAGTTTTGAATATATTGATTTTTGGTTAAATAGTAAAACAAATAAATTGGTATAATAATTATGTGCAGTTTGCAAATCACGATGTTCTGCGCAACATAGACAAATCAGTTAAAATAAATATGAACGCAAAACGTAACTAATTGTCACCTCGCAAATTTATAGAGCTAGTAGTTAATGCAAATAGATTACTAAGTTGTCACTGTTCTTCGGGATCGATTTTCTTGAATCAATTTTGATTCCTTGAAGGGAAACACAACACAAGGCTTGATTATTAATTTATACAGTATGTTGAAATTTGTTCTCTGGATTAATTGATGTCTTGTAATTAATCGGGAATTTAAGCGGTCTCGTAATGCGGCTTACTTATAATATACTATAATTTAAATTATTGGACATTTTTATACGAAGTTATTTCACAACAGCCCTAAGTCACAAATAAAGTTCTTCATTAATGGTGGCTTCATGAAATAGGCATGCTTCTTGTAGCAAGTACCACTAACGAACAATAATATTTGAATTATTTGGGCGTTATCTATGGCTATTACGATTAATTTAAGTCTTCCTCCGTACATAACTCTCAAATATCTAGCTGCTTTAGTTAAACTATTTATATTTCTTGGATTTAAATTTACAGAAATACATGTTAAGAGATCAGAACGATGATCAACCAAACCTAAAAGCTGGAGTGTATAAAAGAAGCAAGCAACGCCGTAACGCAGTGAAAACCCAAAATAAAGGGCTTGAAAATGACAGATGAGGCTGTGTCGAAACGTTCCTTGAACAAAAAATGTCCTATTAAGGACCAAAAAAACACGCGAAAGGAATCTCGGAAGAACAATATCGCATATATATATACAAGGTGTCACCAAAATATTTGGTTATAGCTTAATCACATTTCTAGGATCAAAATAAGGCGATTTAATCGAACTTACCTATATCCAAAGTCGCCTCGTTAAGCCGCTATTGAGCAACAAAGTTCTTTGAAAAAAATATTGTTTCGCTTGTGAAAATAGTATGCGCCGGCAGATTTTCGTGATTTTTAGTATGATATTTCTGGTGAATATTCGACATTATTTGACATAATTTCGAGCTTAATTGGTAAACTGAAAGGGTACGAAAAAGGATATGTCCCGTCTTAAATCCGACAGTAATTTTTAATGCAGAGGCTGAGAGCTGCCATGTTTTTTTTTACAAAGGTACGTATCTTAGTAATATCTTTTGTATCTTGACAATTTTTGATATCTGGTAAGGTTTATCCACAAAAAAATAGAAACTGCATGCATACTCGCGGCTTTCTTGACAAAAAACTTTTAATGTATTAGGCCTTGATGAGAAACAATTGAGTATGCGCTTGTCAAAAGTACAAAACTGTTAAGTTTGCTTAACGACTATTGATAATTATCACTTATTTTCATTTCAAGTTCGTGGTAATTGTGGTATTTTGTTGTTTATTTACAATATTTGTTGATGGCAATGGCTGCAAGATACACTTACGCTGAACAAACTGGCATGTTGCTGGTGCTTGGTTTTTGTGAAGGAAATTTGCGGC
>JAHWXV010106903.1:0-15860 GCA_024586415.1 Phrixothrix hirtus
TTTATCTCATTTCATGATTTGAATTCATATGAGCTTACTTATAATTTATTTGCCATTCAATAAACCTCCTTTAGTTCAAAATTGCATTTTTGTAGTACTTAATTTTTCAGGTATTTTTGAATTTAGGCGGGTATTTAATTAACTGGTCAAATTGGCCATAGCAATATATAATGCATTTTTATTTGTGTTAGATTGATAAATTAAAGAACTATTTATTAAAACTTGTCTAGTTTCGTAATAATATAAAGATCACATAAACAAAAGCTTAAATGTAAAAATTAAGTAACAAAATAAGTTTGAGTTAAAACTATTTATTATAATAAATTAATAAATTAAAATAAAATCTTAATAGGCATTACTTCCCTATGATTATATATATGATTAGGAAATACGATATTAATGTTATTTTGGTATCTGTTTTCTAATTCTTTCAGTGCTATTCATCTTTATTATTGACTAACAAATTTTTACTACAAAAATAAAATTTAGAATATATGCAAAACGCTAAATAAAGTGATATCGTGCCTTATTAAAAAAATCATGCACTTTCACAATAATATAAAGAAAAAATTTAAAAAAAAGTTGTCAATTTTAACTTTGCAATAGTAACAACGAGTAACAGAACACGTACAACACGAATTTTTAGAAGGTATACTTGAAATACTTGCAAATTATGTAAACTGAGTTAACCATTCCTAATATTGTTTTTATAAACCTTTTAGTATTTCCGGAGTAATAAGGGTTTACCTGTCGGTAAATTTAAAAGAATAATCTCTCTACTATACCTCTCTGTTGAAGTCCCAAATAAGTTCAAGGAAATGAAAATATGCAACTTTGGAAGCGGATATAATAATATATATTATCTTAAGTATATTGTTTTTAAATAAATATTCTATTTCTTAGTTTATGTTTAAATTTCCTACCTATAATGTGAATATTAAGCCTGCATATGTCCAGACACTAAACTAAAATTTACTCTTTGCCGATGAAAACGAATTTTGTTTGTAAATAACTGAAAAATAGGTACTGTGTGATTAAATTGAATGCATTAGGTAATATTTATAAAGAAATATTATACAATTATAATTTACGCAAGTAAAAATACATGTTTAAAAATAATGACAATATTGCATTTTTAAGTATTTTATTTGACATTTTTATCGTTTCATGCGCAATCTGTCTAGTGGTTTATGCTACAATGGATTAATGTAGATACTATATGGTATTGCCGACAATTGTAATCATATTGGAAAATTGTATAGATACTGTATAGTAATTTCGATGATAAAACCAATGTTATTATACAACATAGGTTCAACACAAAAACAATCCCGCCCAAACAGTCCTGTGTAGACAATATAGTTTCGATATCGTAACCACATAGATTACCAATATAGGTTTTTACCTCGACGAACGATGTCAATTATATATCGTTTCTATACGGTCCCGATATTTGTGCTACTAGGGACTCTTTAGTGACCATTAAATACATCTTATATTTAATTATTTACATGAGTTAACTTTTTAATTCAGCTCCGCGCATTTTTGATACTTAAAGAGTTCTTACATTGTTATTTTGTAATATGTTAATTACTCTTTAACTTATTAACAGAAAAGCGAGTAGAACTGTGTCATTTTTTTTAATTGCTTATTTTTGTTATACGTTTGCAGTCGCGGGTGCTGTTGCAATTTGTTCAATGAAATTATATTAATTGAAGTTTATAATAGTAGCAATAAGTGTGTTAAATAAACAGTTCCCCGTATGTATATAACCAATATAAAAATATAACTATTTAAAACGAAAGCAATTTTAATATTGAAGTACGTACTTCTTGCCACACCAGTCTTGTCTAATGTAGCCTCCAGCTCCTGCCCTTTCGTTACTTTCTGCATTTTGAAATTTGGATTAGAATCGAATTTCCCAGATTCTGCTTCTTCGATAAAGTAAATAGTTAAACCTCTATTACTCATCATACTGAATATTAATGTTTCTTTGAATATAAACATTACCTGTGTAATATTTTAGTATCTAGGAACTTTAGCTCTATAAGTAAAGTAATATACAACATTTAAGAAGTGATTGAAGATAATTTATCAATTATAAGTTTTGCGGTAATCCGCTATATTAAAATGATTTAAGACAATTTTTCTCAATATATAATATGGGTGATTAAATATTTAACAGAAAGGATTACCAAAGCTGTATCTATTTCGTTACTTAATTTAGCGAACGTTTTAATTTAATTTTTCTTATATATACATTTTTTGGAAAAACAATCTTTAATAACTGTAATATATGCTTATTAATATTGAATGTGCCCGTTTGAATCCCCTAGAATGTAAACCTGTATAGCATTAGCTTTATTCAGATATGATTACATCAGACACATATGTAAATTTTATGGAAAATTTGAACACCGCAGTATTTGAAGCAAAACAGATGTTGCTCCCCCCTGCCAAAAAATAGTAACCACGCACTGAACGAACTTAATCACTACCAGCACCACTATTTAAATTTCGACTATTTAATCTATACAAAGTAATTAAAAGGTTAAGTAATATTATAATATGCTAATTAAAATATTCGATATCTTCATAGATGGCTTTATTGTTCGCTAAAAGTTTGAAAGTACCATTCAACTTCGTGTTAACTAATAAATGAGTACTTGAATTCAGACAACAAATATTTTATTACATTTTCTTCTGTATTAGTTGTATAATATTTACAAATACTTTAATTTGAATTTATGTGAAGTAAGCTATACAGATTTCTAAAAACTTTTTACCACGTTTAACATTTAAAGCTTGGCATATCTTTATGGCTGTAGAAAGCATTTCAAGCTCCAGTGTTAAAATATTTTAAAGTACTTCTCGAAGAAACACAGCATTAGTGTAATATTATTGATTTTGTTTACATTAACTGTCAGTTTATATTAGTATCTGGCATTGCTCCAATTTAATACAATTCATTCTAGTCTATAAGCAGTTACTAAACCAAAGACTGGGTGACGTAATTAATATAATGGTAATAATCTTAAGAATTAGTTTATTTTAACATACGTTTCAGACTAAAACTTGGATAATTGTTACCCTTTAGTTACCTTTAAGTTTATGCTTTAATGTGTTCGGATCATATAACCTTCAACACAGAGAGTAAAATCCAATAACAAAATTTGTCAAAGAATTTATGTATTTAAATAAAGTACTTCCCAAAATATTCACCGAATACTTTTCTTTACATTTCTAAATATATAATTTAGTAGCAGATAGGATAGGGCACATACGGGAAAACTGTAAAAACTGGGCACATAAGGGACTACTTGCTATCGTGTATGTCCTATTTTAGAGCAGGTCTCGTACGCGCCCTATTTTTTGCGTGATTTGTTCGTATTTGAATCTGTGTTTGTTTGATATAATTTGCAAGTGGTAAGCCATCGGCGGAAAGGATCTCGTTTTATTTCATGTTTTAATGTTGTTTTATTCCCTAAACTGGATCTAAATTAAATATTAATTTTTTTGATGCATATGAACAACGAATTTTATAATTTTTAATGGCGTTTTGATTCACAGCATAAGTTAAATTGGATCTTAGTTAAATATGTATTTGGTCGATTGAATTACTAATGTTGTTGATGTTTGAATTCGTTTTATTGTATTTTATTTGTACAATTGTATCGTGAACTAAATATTAGTTTCGTTGATAAAATTTCTAGTTTTATTGTGGTTTTAATTCGCGGATTAATTGTATGATTGATAAGCGTTCTAATTTTGTTGGTATCTTTGATTCACGGTATTATCGGAATAAAATCGCAGTTTAACTCACGGATTGATAGTATTTTGTTAGTGGATATTGAATGAAATATTTGTTTGATTAATAAGTGTAAATAATGGAAGTTTTAATTTTATTGGTACTTTCAATTCACGGTTGTGGGGAAATAATAATTACGGTTGAATTCGCTGTTTCATTGTGTTTTATTCCTGGAATTGGATCTTTAATTAAATGTTTGATCGGGGTTTTGAGTTATATAAGTGTAATTTATTCAAGAGTATATTACTAATTTATTTGAGAAGTTAGGATTGGGAAATAAAATGGTGCATCACGCATATCGTTCAAGAACTAATAGTATTTATTAAAAGATAATTATATTAATACTGTTTGAATAACTGAATTTTCTAATAATACTAATATATATTATTATATAGGAATATTTAAAACAAATTTTAGATCGATGACGATTATTTTTCATTTATTCATGTAAATCGTTAACATTCGAAGTCGATACTCTTTATCTCGCCCTGGGATGAAATTTTATATACCTAAAACATTTAGGAGAAGAATTTTTAATGTAATTGTTTATTTCCTCAATTTTATTTATGATTGTATCATAATTGTTTTGAACAAAACAGTTATCTGCAAACACAAATATATTATTATATAGGGAATGTACGAAACAAATTTTAGACCAACCGTCGACGACATTATTGTGGCATATGTATCTGCAAAGCAGACACTTTATGGACGGATCCTTTGCCTCGACTCCAAGAATGTAATTTTAACAATTAATTTACAAATCAAGGTTTAGTTGTTCTGGAATATTTATTATTACGCTTAATAAGAATAGAAAAGTATGAGAAAAATTTACAATCATTTGAGTATATTTAAGCAACCATTTTTGTACCATTACATTAAAACTTTCTCTGCGTCATTTTTTAAAAATGAGAATGGTTATGTTCCTTAGCAACACCTGTTATGCGCAGTTAAAATGCTACATTCTGTGAATTGCAATATACCTATTTGTTTATACAGAAAATATTTGGATATTTTGTTGTTTATTTTTCCAACTTTCTAAGACTATTCAGGCTTTTATGAAAATATTACAATATTCTGTGGGTTATTTTACATCAGTTATTTATTTGTGTCGGTCTATAAACCAAACTAAACATTTTATATTTTAAGCAAGTGGCAGTTTTAAAGTTTTCATGTTCACCATTTTAACGAAAAGGTGTAATAGTTTGTTTCAAGCATAAGCATTTAATGTAATTCTCCCAGAGGTTGTAATTTAAATTTGTTTAAAATAAGACGTTTATTGCAGTTATGTATACGAATTGATATTTCAAAACTCATTGAACTTAGTATAAGCGTAAATTCTAAGTTCATTGAAGAAAAAGGTATGAATTTAATGGGTTTAAAATCTTTATGCGGAAAAGAGCGGTATAAATAAGAGTTGCACAGATACAACTACTAGAATTTTCTTGAAAACATGTTTGGTTCTATCCGATTCGAACCATCGCGACGAACAATCAATAACATATCGAACAGATCCCACTATTTGGAATATTTTAACAATATTGGTCAATACTACCCCCAACTAGTCTAATTTATGTATCAGTGCGTGTGTGTAATCTTAAATCTTGTTTATATTCGGACTACGATTAACTTTAGCGACGCAACACTCGTTCACGTGATTTAGTTCTTACTGTGATTGTTACATTTTTGATTTTGAATTTCCAAACAGTGCTATTTAAAGCAAAGTGGTGCATTTCAATAATAATTTTTAATGTACTATTTCAATTAATAGTAAAAATAAAGAAGTTTTGTAGTGCTGAATACCAAATTTTGAAGAATGAAGAACATCAAACTCTTGCAAATTGCTAAATTTAGTAAACATGCAAAATCAGCAAAAACATTGTTTAAAAGAATATATCGAAATAACAATACAAATTTAGACATAAGCGAAAAACGCTACATGGAACGTATTTTCTCTACCCTACATAGATATCCCAGTTTATTTAAAAATATTATATTGGATGCACAAAGAATAAGTCTTTAGCAGTAGATGATTCGGGAATCCGCAGCGTCGGCGATCAAAAGAAAAGAAAAAACGATTGTAGGTCTTAGTGTATTATTTGGAAACATCTACATTCAGCATTTTTGCGTCATATTTGGAGCAGCCTTGTAATGAATCTACAGCATAAGTTTATAGATTAGTTTCTAGATAATTGCTTTTATCCAAGCAGAATGCGTAACCCGTAAAAGTCACTAAGTGCTACATTAAACGTATTTACAACATAACTTGTTAATTCTTTAAGCAACCTAGTGTGGCACTTAATGATAACAACAATGTTAGTAATAGCGGCGGTACGGACCCAGATCTTGAAGATTAATCTTTAACTTTTTTATCTAGGAATGCCGGGTGAATTGTTGACTCAAAATGTTTTATAACCAACCAATAAGTTGTCCCTTAAAATCCTTCGCAATCATTTAGGTACTGTTAAGATAAAGACAAAGAATTTTGAGTAAAATGTAATTTTTTATGAAAAAGGCCCCCTTGTTCCTGAAATAGACTTTTTAATTGATTGTTTTGTGTATTTTTGTTTCTTACAGTTATCTACGCTAGATAAAGTGGCTGGGAATTGAATGCTATCGGTTTTCACTTACAACAAAAACCGTTCCCATAAAGAAATCTGGTGTAGGATAACACACGACTTTCTGTTATGTATTATAGATATGCAAATAATGTCCAAAAATGATTAAAATATTAAATATGTTTATTTTGGGATCAATAATTACAACCGTCATCCATCCAAATCACTAGACATGAAAAATACTGCTCAATTGCAGAGAATTTCTTGGATAACAGGCTTTAACGCATTTTTTCAGAGAAACTACAAAGTTTATGTAATAGCGCATCAAAGACGTTAGAATGGTTGTACCTTTTCAAAAATTGTAAAAGCTATTTTCGAGAAAATCGCAAAAAACTTACATCTCGCAAGAATAAAGTGGCACTTTCGGTCATTAGATTTTAACTAAATTCTTACCATCGTATTCCAGGAAGGTAAAAAATTTAAATAAAAACTTTAATTTTCCCACAATTTTTAGTTTTTGAGATAATTGTCCATAATTATTACTTAGGTACTTCCGGTTATTTGATTTTCAGAAATTTATTAGAGAAACTGATTAGTTTATATATAACGGAACTAAATAGATAAACAGTATACTGAGTTTAAAATACATCGTTACAGGCAATTTCAAGAAAATCGCGAAAAACAAAAAATATGGGAAATATTTAAAATGACTAAAATAGAGTGATACTTCTGATTCCTCGGTTTTAACCAAATTATTGATTTTGCAAACAAGAATAATTATAATCTCAATTATAAATGTTGGTTTACCTACAACTTTTAGTTTCATAGTTATTTTATTTAGATTTAACGAGAAAGCTGATTCCGGTTACTCGATTACGGAAAATGTTTTGAGAAACTGCCTAAATCATATTAAAGGGCATCAATTGGCTAAGAAGATGGTTAATTTAAAAAAAAATGTTATAGCTGATTTCGAGAAAATCGCAAAAAAACGAAAAATTGCAAGTGTAAAGTGGTATTTTCGGTTATCCGATTTTAATCCAATTTTTGCACTTGCTTGTGCGGACGGTTGCAAACAAGCATAAAATTTTGTTTATCTGCGACTTTTTTTTCAAGATATCCTGTTTACATGCACAAGTTTTAACAATTCTAAACTGGTCCGTTGTTTCTGGACGACGTTAACACATGCATTTAAGAACAGTTTATTTTGAAGAAAAAATGATGATCAGTTGTTTGAATTGCAATAACATGGACAAACGAAATCCGCCAGCGGTAATGCGTTTAATTACTTGTAATAATAGGGCCTGAAAATTATTTACATGGTTAATAGTTTGTTATTAGTTGCTTTATGTGGTAAATGAAACATTTAAAAGAAACCCGTAATTTTACCCTACATAAATTATTTTTAAGTTAATCGGTATTGCAAATCATCAAATAAAATTAAAAATACCAAACGAAATAGTAATATAAGAGGGTTTATTAAAAATCATCTCATAAGTTATTGACCTTTTGAAGATTAAAAAGGAAAGTTTTCAACATATTTTACTTTTTGTGTCATTTTCTGCTAAAAAGTGATATATTGAAATATTGCTGGATGTTCGATAATTAAAAGTTACCTGGTGTACGAAGCCAAACATGCTTGCCAACCTAGACAAAACGACCTTGATAAACCTAAAGTAATATAAAAATGCCCTTAGTTTTACTTGTTAGTTTTTTTTTATAATGTAGCACAATATATTTTGTAAATTTCATAGATCTTAGATAGCAGAAGGAAACTTGACACATTTTCTATTACTAAATGATATTTAACTGCATCGTTTAATGTTTAAGAAATAACAAAGTTATGATACATTAAATAGATTTTATAGCCTCTAGGGTAGAATAATGTGTTCTTTAAATTTTTTGAACCTAAACAGAGGTAACACCCTTCAGTCGTCATTTCCTCATTATAGCTTCACCTCTGAAATTTTATAGATCTTACAAAGGCTACAGCAAAAATAGAATGTTTAATTTCCATAATAGTGTTTCCAATTTAGTCCAGCGAATTTACCAAATATTTAAAATAGTAAGTTTATTATTTTACCGTAAAGGGTCTGCTTGATCTTGTCCAATTTCGATTAAATTCTTTGGATTATTATTACAAATAGATGAAGTTGTTCTTCGAAATAAATCTCGATAGACAAACTGTTCAAACTAACTTTGTCAATTTTAACAATAATTAAAAGTTTTTGTGCCAAAAAGAATTCAGTATTTTAATGTACCAGAAAATATGCATTAATTAGTTTTAGGGTTAATGAAATACAGTATAGGCGAAAAGTAACTAATGTATTCATTTTTGACGCCAATAAATATTTTTATTTTCAATTTTATACATTTCCAGAAAAACTATCGCATGTGGGGACGCTCTTTAAAATGTGGTTCAATGGTGTTAATTGTAAAGGGAGTCTAATTCTGCCTTATTTTAAGGATAATCTCGGCTTCCGTCTGTATCCCAAACTTTTGAAAATAATGGTACAATATTTGTTTTGTAGAAACTGAATGTTACATTTTATTTAGTTTCTACAGTACCTACGCTGCTTTTATTTTTGTTTACAAATAATGATGATAAAGAATATTATTAATACCTAGCTCCTAACAAAGTTTGATTTTGGTAATTATCAAATAATTTGTTAGGATAATATAGTCGGGACCAGATTACCTCGCTCATGACTCATTACCGCAAAACGTGTGCATTAATATTGCGCGAACCTATGTTATGGATTATAAATGTTGTACAAAATAAAATCCTAGACAAATATCTAGTGACTTTTTACTAACCCTAAAATTAAAATTCAACAACACACGTTAATTTTGATGGATAAGTTAAAAACTACAAATTGATATAAATCACTGCCTGAAATTAAATTTTTAGCTGAATTTTTATTTATTATTCTTACTTTTCTAGTGACCTCAATTCTTTATACCATTAGGTAAATGTTACATTAAAAAGAGTTTACATCTTAAACTTAGTTATCAAAGGGGCGCCCTTAAATTTGATTTCTAAACTCTACCTTACTTAATAATACAAAATATTGGCCCATTTCTAATGGTGGCCTTAGTTTACGGTAGTTATCTAGATTAAATGCATAAATTCGGTTCGTTAATTAAACTTCACACAATAAGAACAAATTGTCTAACTATTACTTGATCTAAAATAGCCCCCCAGCGATTTACTACTACGTTACGAAACAGGGGTTGATTGTCAAATCCCTCAGTGAAGCTCAGTGACTTATAAAGTGGAAGGAAATTATCTAAAAAGGTTCACCTACTTGTATTAGCGTTCAATTACGTGATTTGTGATAGCAGGCCCCAATGCCTCTGGTACTTCATGAATAAAGCGTACGTATTTCTACTTTCCCAGACGCCTACAGCTCTATAGCTAACCTTGAGCGGGGATAACGAAATTTCGACCTAATTTTCCAATTTCGCATACAGCGCTAACCTGCCTAATTCACCACGATTCAGGCATTCCATGGTCATTAAGGGTAACTAATTCGTTGTTTTGATGAACTCTTGCAGCGGTCTCACACTACTTGATACCTTCACGCCTTGCTATTCCTCAGCATCTCAAATTTTGATAATTTCTGGTACATTGATGGTACTAGTTGTTTTTATAAAAAAAATCCAAAATTTAAGATGTTCTGGACATTTCGTTTTTGAGTTATTAGAAACATACGATTTTTGTCATGTTTTGAATCCTCGAAATGGCCATATCTCGAAAACTATTTGACGTAGAGACCTGAAATTTGTGCCATTTTATTCAACCTTTTTTATTTAAATAAATGTGCTACTTGACAATATTCCTTAAATTGTAAAATTTTCAAAAACGAAAATTTTTTTAAAATTTCAAAATTTCAAAATCGAATTATATGTTTGAAAAGAATGTATGTCAGTCATATGGTATTTGTTAATGTGTGTGTTAAATTTTGTGATGGTATTTCAATGGGATCATAGTAAAATAAATTTTATTTTATTAATTTTCCACTTTAAAACGTTTTGTAGAACAACTAATTATTTTTTCTACAAACTAGCAATATTTTCCTTCATTTATTAGTTTTTGAATGAATTTACCGTTTCTATGGGGTACAATACTGTGCTCCACCTATCTTTACCATAAAAGTTTTAATCGATTTTTATATTATTTATAATTTATATCGTACTCAGAAATACCACGCTTTTATTCCTGTAGCAAAGACAAAGTGTAAACAAAAGTTATTTCTTATTTTGGTTAATATGCATGCCAGAAGTAAGTCCAAATGTTGAGGACATGCCCTTAGACCTGATAGCAGGTTTCATAGCGTGTGCCTACAATAACAACAAAGATTTGCAAGAAGAAGGGGTAGCGGTATAATTTTTACATCCATATGGACTAGTAACTTCTTTTTACATATATGGCAAAGCCAGATATTTTGACGGTGCAAAAAAACTTTGTAATTTGCAAAGTTAATTCAACTACTGCCACAGGAAGGACTTACAGACTCTGCAGAAGAAATGAAAAAGTTACCAATATTTTATCTAACAAGAAAAATCGCTTATACCTCTAAATTGTAATTCTCATCTTTTTCTCTATATCGTAAAAATTAGATTATATGTGTAAAACAAAATATTATCATCAAAATCTGTGTTAATTTTTTAAAACCTGTCGATGTTTTGTTAATCTAAAACATATATTAGATTTGTTAAAATTAATCCCCTAACTTCATTTAATCTTGAATTGCATCTTTTGTTGTAATACCGGCAAATCTTTCACACAGCTAATAATACAAAAAAAAATGGAAAATCTCCAAATTGTTTCGAGCTTGTATTTATAAAAAAATCAATTTCATAAATTTAATATAAACTACACAGTTACAACCTATCATTTACTTTGTGACAACTAAGGCCAACACTTTCCTAGTTTATCACACAAACTGCCGTTTACTGCCATACAACTAATTTTATTTTAATGTGATCCTATTGGAATTCCATAAGAAGGTTTGACATACATATTAATAAAAAGTATATGACTAACATACACTTTTTACAACAAGAGAATTTCGATTTTAAAATTTTGAAGTTTTAAAAGGATTTAAGTATGCCAACATTTTATAATTTTAGGAATATACGCACATATGCTTAAAGTTTATAAAAAACTGAATAAAGTGGCATATAAATCAGGTTTCTAAGTCAAATAATTTTCGAGATACGGCCATTTTAAGATTTCAAAACATGACAGATAACGCACGATTTCGGAAACTTCAAAAATTAATGACTCAAAATTTTGGATTTTTCCTTATTTTCATAGGTAAAATAAAAGGGGAGAAAATTACAAAGTTCTAAAACATCAAGGTTCAAAATAATTTTGTTATCGGTTGAGTTCATATGGAATGACCCTGTAATTTGACACTAGTCTGGTATATATTTGACTTGGTACTTTCTAAATGTGTGTTATACAAAACGACAAATTTATTGTTAACCTATCTCATAAAGAGAGAACCTGCAATAATTGGTATTTATGTTTGAAAATATAAATAATTCTAAAACTGAACTTGCATACTAGAAATTAGAAAGTTATTGTTAGTAAACCTTTACATTCTATTGATTATCACTTTTTTTCTGTTAAAATGAACACAGAAATATTTACATTGTATGTATAACAATAAAAATAATTTACTGTATACATAAATATTGATTTATTGAATTGTTCATGTTGATAGCACTGTCTGATATTAAATATAATAAATGCCGAAAATTACTTCAACGGAATCAACATAACACGCAAAGCATTACATTTTCAAACATTTTTACATAGAGAATAAACTAAACTAAAATATGTTTAACTAATGATATTAAATACAAAAATTGAAAATTATTAATACTTTAAAAGTCGTAGTTCGGGCTCCTGTCGATAAAATGTTCCTTTCTAAAATTAAATGATACAAAAATAACACATTTTGACAGAAGATATTGTTATTCTAAACTAATACATCCTAGTCAATATAATTTTTATTTTGCGAAACTATTTATGCATGACACCTGGATTTGGTTAAAATATCTAATTACAAAGTCGCATATTTTCAGAGATAATACAAAAGCTCCAACAATAAACTATTAAATAACAATTACGTAATTGAAATATTAAATACGAAGTAAACGTTTAAAACGAAAACGAGATTACAGAAAATACCAGAATTGTTAAACAAAGGCTAATATAACGGCTCACAAGCTCTATTTATTACATGCGTGCCTTGCTAAATATTTTATTAGTAATTAATAAATTACAACGGAAAACAGATAGATGAGTAAATTTAGTAATGCATGATGTTATTGTTCTACTGATACGTCTTTAATTATTATCATTAATATTAGTTATTTTAACTATAGCAAACGATAAAAAATAATTTATTAGATGTATACGATATACGATTTTTTAGGTTGCATTTACCAATAAAACCATTACTTTTTGTGATATATTTGTTTGATATGAGTTTTTTTCTTCATAAAACCAACAGTTTTATATTTTCCTCGTTCTACCCATAATATTTGTTTATTTAACTAAAGTATGCTTGTGTTGTTATTTTATTGTTTGCATTCAGTATTTTCAACAACGTACCAGATATTAAATAATATAAGTTCTTTTAATGGAGGGACTTTTAAAAGTATATTAATTGATTAAAAATAATTAAAAACTTATTTTTATTCTAAATTTTTTTCGGACGTTTTTAGATTGTTTTGAATCAGAGAAAAATGGATAAATTTTCCGATATGATTCTTTAATCCTAGAATACTATTACATTTGTAAATAATCGAATGGGTAGAATCGAAATTAAGGTAACGTCCAAACCAGGGGACTTTATTTTCAAACTTAATCGAGTAATAATCGTGCACGGAAGTTGTTGACATCGTGTGAAATTTAAAATAGCTTACTTGTAAGTCGAATCCACATTGGGAATGCTGTACAGCAACCATAGGGCAATGCTTTTCTTACAAGAGTATATGAACCGTTGTTGCAAGGCAGTTTTGTGTTTTTGTGATTGAAACTGTTATAACAAAACAGCCTTAAAATATACTATAGGTAATAAATGTTATTAAATTTGTCTAAAGGCTATTTAATTTTAACAATGCTCGTCAATTATATTTGCATCTCACAACAGTAAAATAACCGTTAAGGTTTGACAACAGTGTAATCCATAAGAACCTGTACTGCATTCTCAACGTGGATTCGATTATAGATTCATTCGAATCTATCCACGTACGAATAACTTTTAAGATGTTTCAAATAGTTAGATACCATTCCAAAAACTAACACGAACCCGTTTAGTTTAGAGAGCGATTATAGTTTTACAATATTAAGCGATTGTAAACTGCTCTCTTTAAATTGGTCATAAATAGTTGACAAATTATGTCAAACCATTTCTTAGAATACTAAATGTAATCTGTGTTTGTGTATACTACCAATAAAAACCAAAAACTTTTACTACAAAGAAATGTTTATTACAGAGTAATCATCAACTATGTATCTATTTTACGTTACAAACACATCTAATATACGTATTATAAATTTACATTACGTTTTTTAGCAGTTTACATATTTGCAATTTAATCTAAAGCAGTAGCAATTCGCTCCTTAACAGCTATATTTTTAACATATAGTTCCAATTATTTTCTATAATATTTTCCTAAAACTTATTCACGTATAGTAGCTGTGGTGCTTTTGCACCAATTGCAGCAACCAGATCCTTCGTTGGATGGGTATAATCGATTTTTACTTTCTCTTACCATATATGGAATATAAGTAAAAGCAAAATTATTGTTTTGTGAATAGTTTAGATATCGAAATTTTAGTAGAAATACAGTTTTTAGGTTCACCTGGGACCGAAAATCATGTTTTTGGAAACTGATCCGTGTGTGTATACGTGCGCGGATACGTAAGCGGGTAGCATGCGTACTTGCGTACGTCCGTTCATGTGTGCGTGCGTGCCTGCATGCGTGCGTATTGGGTGCGTGCCTGCGTGTGTTCTTGCGTGCTTGCTAGCGTGCGCGAATTCATCGAGCGTGCGCGCGTGAACAAAATATTAACCGGAAATATTACTTTATTTTTCGTTGTTAAATATTTCCCGAATTTTTTCTTGAAATCAGCAGTAACAGAAACAATAAGTTAAGTTAAGTTAATGTACTATTTTAAAAGGACAATTTTAGAATTATAATTATGGCGACCTCCTAACTTAGCCGCTATACTGTGTTGTAAATATAACACGACGTACCATGATTTGTACTAACACAAAAATTCAAATAATATACCATAATATTTAAAAACAAATCAAACATTGGCAAAATTAAAACCAAATACCAATACAATAAAATGAAATTATGGGAAACAGCACGTTTGGCGATGATAAAACTTAATATTTGAGGTGTTGCGCCTTTTTTGTTCAAAATCTTTCGCATACGGAAACTTTACTTCGAATAGGGTTTCAAAATACATTTTATCAAATTTATTAAATACCTTTTGGTATGCGACGGACCGTATACGACTATACTTGAATAAGTTTTACAACAGCGTCCTACATCAGTTTATAACACCAAGTAAAATTGTTTTTGCCTATCATTCATTATGAACATTTATTCTAAAAAGCTAAAGTTGTTTCTTTCACCAATTCAAGACCGAATTATGGTTTATTGTAATAGTTATTGCAAATTTATAAAACATTGTCAAGGTTAAAATTGTTATTATACAGGATCAAGCTATCTCCGTAATTGTAGATAGGAAAATAGACGTTTATATTTTTTGGCATTACTATTGGCATTATCTATGATGATTGTTGAGAGTACTGGACTTGGACTAGATCGCATTGGTGTTTCATTAACTTGATTCAAAATATCTTATTGAAAGACAAATCAGAATTATTAAACACAAAACGTATACATCGGTTGGATCCGCATAGGTCCAGAACTGTTAGAAATACTCAATCACAGTACAATAAATTCAACGTTCTCTAATATTAAATCAGAGCGACGCTCGTTATCAACGATACAACATCGAGCGATATGACGGAATAGTTATTTAGGATACCCATGTTTTGTAATTTTAAAGCAAATTTAAGAGGATGTCTGCAATTGTAATAATTATGATGAAGTAAAACATGTATAGTACATTTGACTAATGCTTCACAAGTTTTTGTGCCGGAAAGCTAATGTAAGAGAAAACTGGTCTCAAGAGAGTATATCTTTTGTGGATTTTAGGCAATCCATCTAACTTGTTGCATATACGTAAAGAATTAGCGGTAATGATATTAGCGAAATCACAGGTAAGCATTCTACTGGCTTTGAATGACTGTCACAAGACGAAATCGCAATAACGCATGAGGCAGAAACACATGTGTTTTAGCAACGGCCGGCAAAGCTACAGTGGAGCGAGGCGTGGTTCTCCTGTACTGCGAAGCTAAACACTGTCGGGAAAGTAAGTCTAAAATCGGTAA
>JAHWXV010106918.1:0-12205 GCA_024586415.1 Phrixothrix hirtus
TACCTATAACAAATACAAGTTAGCTAAGCTATAAAGTTTGTACTACGATCAGTGACAGTTCATTAGAAATATTTTTAAATTCTTTTTAAATGCTTAAATTACAATTCTTCTTTATTCACATATTTAAAAATTAAATATTTTCCTTAAATTAGCTATTATATAGTTTCTAGACACGAATTTATTAAACTAGCCGGTTCCTTTATAACCTAAAAATTGAGTTTTACCATATTATATAACGTTTAGTAATAAAATAAAAGAATCGTTTTGTAGCCTTCCAACAGAATTTGTTTATTAACTAAATATAAACTAAGGAAACCTAATACCTACTTAAAATTGCAGGAAAAGTCAGTGGTTTTTCTTTCTTTAGGTAAATTTACTAATTGAGCTCAAATTGCCTTTGCAATTAAATTAAATAATCGGACAGTATACTAAAAAAGAAACTGCCACTAAACAATGTGGTCCTTATTTTGCCACATTCAAATGTATACTATTCCTCTTCAGGTTAGACATTATTAATAGCTACAACATAACAGATTTAATGTAAAAAACATAATAAAGACTTTTTGGAAATAATTTTATTTCTTAAAAACTACTTTTCAGTAGGTAAATGCGCTTATGTTGTACCTGCTGCGAATTCATCAGTAATAAAAAGTAATTACAAATACATACATATTCACTAGTTGTAAATTGTTTACATTCATTTAACCAAAATTTGCAGCTCTAGTATGTTATAAAATGCTAAATGTTAAAGGCAAATGGTTATAAATATTTTTTGAATAACTTTGTATATTTTGATTTAAAAGTTCATAAAATTTTATTAAATTATCCTAATGAATGCTTGCATCTCTGGTTTTATCTAATATACGTCACTAAATGCATATGTATGTACGTCGTAAATTAGTTACCTATAAGAAACTTAATAAACAATACTAACAAAGAAAATTTACAAATAATGAAATAGTTCTTAAAATTAGCTAACCTTGATTGTGCAGTGTTATTACGGTTTACCTTACGGTTTACCGATAACCGCGGTTGATGTGGTTATAGAAGCGCGCCCTGGCTTTTTATTCGAGTCGGTGTTGACGATGCAATTTTAGTAACACTTGCGCCAAGGATTGAACTTTGCTAATAGCTTCAATACAGTATAAAGATTCGTATTTTAATGTTATCTTCGGACCATAAGACGCACCCCATTTTAAGACGATTTTCTATACTACAAGGCGTATATCATACAAACGAATTATTATTAAATTATCCCGAAATTAACAAGCGAAATTTAGTATAATCAAATTTGATTAGGCTTTTAAATGGAAGCTTTTTTTTGCTTTCTTGATATTATTGATAGGGTTAATAAGTACGATAAATAGATGCTTCTTGATATGCCGTTGTGAAAACTTTTCTTTAAAAGGTCTAGTGAATATTTATTGGTCAACGCGGGGTGTAATGACTGTTCATTTAAGCAAAGCTCAAACTTGAACGCAAAAAATGTGAATTTAACCATCATCATTAATCAATATGCGATAAAAACTTGTTCCTTGCACTTTTGACTTTTCATAGAGAGATGATCACTTATTTAAGCATCTCGATACAATTCTGAAAAATAAAGAATTAAAAATTGTCTCTCGTTCATCTGATTTCTACTATTATAGCGCGTTAGGAGAAGTGCGTGTATATTCAGTGTGTGAAAAATAAAACGTTAAATTTAAAAACGGACATTTCTTTTGAAATAATCTAATATGAATCCACCTACCGTTTTCTTTTAATATACAATAGGCACAGATATTAGCAAAAATATGAGGCATAAACTTATATTCTTGTAAAAAATAAATTATTTAGCTGACAAAGAAACGTTGATTACATTGCTAATGTTTGTGTTTGATGGATATTTTGACCCCTACTATCTTCGCAAGTCTGAGTTGCGTAGATAAGGTATTGCAACAACTAGATCTTTATTTTGCAACAAGAGGGGGATAATTAATTTCACTAAGCAATACCATAACATCATAGTTAATGTGCTGTGCTAACAACTTAGAAAGGTGAATGATCAAGTTGTATTATGGAAGTTCTAGTTACATTTTCGTGTGAGATGTGACGGTAATTTCCACAGTTGACCTAATAACTTGATTTACGCGTATAGGTATATATTTTAAATAGTGGAGAAATTTCTAAAATATTTGAATTGCGTGAAGAAAAAACGATAACGTTATTAATACGCCATTTTGAAAAAGAACACGATAGCCAGGAATCATTACTTCCTTTAACAGCTGTCAGAAATGTAAGTTTCTTTCAATATATCAAAAATAAAATAATTAAAACGATATAAATTACATTAGAAATTATAAAAATTATAGCAAAACCCAAATTACATGTATTACAAACTCGTATATACAGGGTATAACGTAAGTTCATGTCATAACTTCAGTAGGTGATACTTTAAGCAATTTGAACCCAGAAATCTTAATAAACCATACTCATAAAACTAACCGTTTTTTGAAGTTTATATAACCAGTGTACCCCTTTATCTCCGCCACTGGTTTACTAGTATTGATGCTAATTTGAAGTTTCATGACAATCTATTAGATAAACATGTTGCCCAGATTTGCTGAATTTATCTTCTCTATTTTTTGTTATACAAAAGAGTGTGATATTTTCATGAAATTTCAACATCCTCTTGAAGTTAAGATACGAACTTATGTTACACCCGGTTTATTTTGAATATATGACAGCTGGTCATTTATAAATTCAATATTAATGTTCTCAAATTGTATATACATATTTGCCTCTGATATTTACGCTATCAAGAAAATGAATAAAATGTGTACTTCATGAAATATAGGTACCACATACAACAGCATCTTTCACAAGTCTATTTGCATTTTTATCATTTATTGACAATGTTAAATGTGAAAGTGTTGTTATAAACCTACAATATAGTTACATTCTTCTATGTTAATTATAATTTGGTAACGCAAATTGATTGAAAGTACGATTACAAATATATTTCAAATTGAAAATTATGTTTGTTATTTTGCTGTTTACAATGTTGAACATTGCGTGACGTTGCCATATGACGTTTAATGACATCACTTTATTGCTTAATGAAATGGACTTTATAGGTGCTTGTGTTACAGTCATATAACTGCAGCGTATTTTCACACATGTGAAAGTTTCGTATAAAATGTATAGACTTTCTTTTGGTTACGCCTTTTTTTACATCATATATGGTTGAATTTCAAAATTGTTGCCAGTGATGTCAGGTATAATTTAAACACCTTATTAAATAGTAGCGACACAACATTATTAAATGTATCAGTACTATATTACAATGCATTGAATTTGCATTGCTCATTGCGCTTTAATTAAATATATTAATTAACGCGTAATCCACATAAGAAAATATTATAGTTTAATTAAACAGTAAAATCTAAGATATTTTGTTAAATATTTGCATTGTAAATTAAAACCAAATGATAAATCTTCACAAGCAAGGTGCCAGTTAGAAATGCATTTTTAAACGAATCTAGACAGATAGTAATAAAGTTTAGAGCCCCAATAAAAATTGCAAATATTACTGAAATAGAAACAAATAGACGAAAGGTTCAAAATGCTTAGACAGGATTGGTCACAGCGAATTCGTAAAAATTCGTTGCCTTGAAAACACAAAGTTATATAGGATCAAGCAGCACCAAAATCAATGTATTTGGATTCCAGCTTTAAAACTACATAGATAGACTAAACGAGTGTTAAGTAAAACATGTGTCAAGGTATAAGAAAATGATGAACTGATAAACAGTACTTGATGTCCTAATTAAAGATAAAAGTCCAGCGAAGATATCATTTTTCAAAATCCACGCAAGGCAGTAAGGAACACGACCCAAGATCACAGATAATTTGGGCAGCTTCGATCCGCCAAATTAATCTACATACCAGCACGCAACAAATCTAAAAATTGCGAGCACCTGCAAGTTCGCATTCAATAATATAATCGAACGAAAATTACTTCACGTAAGTGACAAATTAAAAACTTTAATAAACCACGGTAAATAAATAAAATTTTTACTCGTTTCATTTAATTTTTTTAAAAGACTATAAAATATAAATTTTAGATTATTTTTCTTATTTTGCGAATATCACGCCGTGTTTGAAATAATAAATATTTATTTAAACTTTGAACTGGTTTTTGACCCGTGCTAAAATAAAGAAATACACAAAGAACAGTTAAGGTACCCTACTTAATCTCTTTTGAAAGGAACGTAAACCTTTCGACAATTTACAGGTGAAAACAACCTTTAAAGCTAGAATTTTAGAAACAGTTATATAAATATTGTTTGCTGCGTTGTTTAAAATTAGTGCACGCTGACCAGTTAATTATTGATAACAAATCTAATTAAGCAACGCAATAAACAACATTGAAGTTACAGCTACGCCGCTCTATAACAATTATTGACGATTGTATATGACCGCAATGCCTGAATATTGTCGACAGTACGCGAGATGTTGACGAAGCGTCGATAATCAACAATATACAACAGATGGCGACAAAACGTTATCGTAGTGAAAGGTTACCAGTGACGTTTTCATAATCGGCAATCTTTAGATAACGTTGTTAAATTATTGTAATCAGCTATAACTACGTAAGTTATGATACATTATATGGATTAATTAGTTGACTTACATTCTTAACTATTTGTAAAGTTATTTTAATAGATAATCTTTTATTACAACAAATAAGTGTAGTACAAACCTTCTAACACGACCCGTCAATGACCACCGTACTATCCACACGCTTTCAAGTCGTGGAAAGCTCCATCGCGTGAATTTGTTCGTGTGATGTCATTGCCAACAATTTTGAAACTATATACAAATTTTTCATAAGTTGTACATAGAAACATCATTATATTAATAAAAAAAACTAATTTTTAATGTCAAATTTATACATGAATGTAATAAATTGCATTGAGTATTTTCAAATAATTTTGGCAGAATTTAAATTATATTTCTATACTTTCAAAAATATAGATAATAAAATTTAGTACCAGACTTGTTTAAACACTAGCAGGACCAATTGAAAGTTTTACGATTTAAGCACAGTGTTCGTCACACCCTGGCTTCATTACCTATGTTATTATTTAAAAAATTAATTTATTTTCACATCCTGCTTTTTAATTTTACATTTGACAGCTATAAAATATAATTACATGTTTCTCTAATCTCTTTTTTAAATTGCAGGACTTTTATGGAACTAAAATAAAAGTATCGCAATTTGAAACTAATAAAAGTTTAATTTATACTTATTCTTGTCTAATTTGACTAATATGCGTATTGAGAATAATAGTAAAATCTATTATTAATAAATTGGAAAAAATTTTGTTAACATAGCGGGTTATTAAGAGTATATTAATCTCGTATACAATTAATCACTATTAATAAAACAGATTAAAAGTATTTAAATTCTGAGGGGGTAAGTTGCTTAATTTAGGTACAAAAGTATCTACCAAATAAATCTATGACACTAATTTTTATTAATTTTGAATTATCTTTACAGGGTATTTCTTTTTTCTTAGGATATCATTGATAACTTGGAAACTGTAGGGCCACGTTCACAGGACAACTATTCGATTCGATTTTTTCACGTATACGAGACGGCAATTCACACGACAACAATTTTTCACTTACGGGCAACACAATGTAAACACAAGCGCCACTGCATCTCGTATACGACAATATCCTTTCCAGATTCCTAGAACCACAGTGACAGGTTCGATAGGTGTCTGGGAAAAAACATTTCTCGAACACGGAATTTTACCGTATAGTTTTGTGTGGACAACTTAATACAAAATTCATTGCCACTGTTCTATTCGATGAAATCTCGTATACGGTATACGGGAAAAACATCGCCGTGTGAACGTGAGTTAGACACAAAAAAGGTTACCTAAATGAAAGAAAATTAATTTATTTTAGAAATATGTACAGTGGCTTAAAGAAGTTCAAAATATTCCGAGCGCTTCCAAAAATATCTGAAAAAACTAAAATTGCCGATTTTAGTTTTTTTGTTCTAGCGCCTTTATTTTTGAACCTATCAAAACTTTGAAATGGAACTTTTTCGATTTATTTATAAAGTGTTTTTATACGACTTAAGATTTGACGTTTCTTTTTCTTTGAGGGAGTCTTCAACTTGTACTTTTTAAATATAGACCTGCAATGATTTTTAAGAAACGTTTCTCTTTTAAATACAGCCCTACAATTGAAATTTCTAATACACGATGTTTATTACTTAAAATCCAACCCAATCTCTTCGGAGAAATCTTCAGGTTAATTTTATTAAATATACACTTACATTTTTAATTTCATTCTAAATTCAATGATATAGCGCACAAAAATTTTAAAACCGCATTTTTTCGTTTTTTTTATACTAGAGGTAAATACATATTATATGGGTTTTTTCATAACTAATGCTATTTAAATGAATTAGTATATCTAATAAATGTTCTAAATTCTGTTAACGAATTTGTAAATACCATTATTCATTTGATGTTATTATTTTTCCAGAATATTGAAAGTATTAATTATTAATATTTTTAAAAATGCCAAATCGCTTGGCCGGGTATCAAATAGCAGTCCTCCAGATTTCATCTCTAGTGCACGAACCCCTGCATCACCAAACTCACTTCACGACATAAGCCCAAATCCTTCATATATCTACTTAGCTTTAATTATCAACGATGATATATTGAACAAATTACTAACACAGTCAAGCAGAGCGGAAAATCGGTGTTCGACTCCCAGCCAAGCCAAAATTTCTGATAGGTATGTACTTATAAAATTTGTAAAAATATTTATAATTAAATTTTCAATATTTATGTATTCCTACCATATGGGCAATTTAAGTTCACTTTTTCATATCCAATTTAATTTCTCCAGAAGTCGATCACATCCATATTTAATAATTAAAAAGGACTTGTACTTCGACTCCAGAGAACGAAACAAAAGATTAGTTTTTAATAATTCTTTTTGGTAACCAAAAAAACAATTTAGATATTACATTTAGTTAGCATTTTTATAAAAAAAACAATAACAGCATTGTAGGCTAATCCGCAATTTGTAAATAAAAACTTTAAAAATGCGTTTTTGGGCGAATGTAGAATGAAACATATTTTACAAATTTTGAAATAACATTCTATACCATATTTAATAAAATTCAAGTGAATGTTACTACAAAACGATAAGGTTGGATTCAAAAAAAGATCTGGTGATGGTTTTAAGTAACAAAACATCGGTATTACTCGTAGAAATGTCAAATGCAGAACTGTATTTAGAAGAGAAAGAGTTTCAAAAAACATTATTAAAATACCGAACCACATTTGTAAAATACAAGTTGTTGGTAACTCTAGAAAAACGAAACGTCAGATCTTAAATCTAATAAAATTACTTTATAAACAATCGAAGTAAAAGAAAAAATGTTGTTTTAAATTTTTGAAACATTCACGAACTAAGATTTTAAGCTTTTGTAAAGTACCTTCTGTCGATAGAAAATACACCAGAAGGTAACCTAGTGAGTCCCAGAAAACACTTCCTGCATTAACCTTCTAGTAGAAGGCACTGATTTAGTTCTTGTTTTGGTTTTAATGAAGACACGTGACGCCACTATGTCCTTTGGCGTTTAAATTCTGGATCGTATCGATAAAAACAGGACTTCTCAATTATCCAGAAACTTATCACCTTCTTCAGTATGATAAAAAAGTTGAAACACATTTCCTGTGCGAGAATGAAATTTAATGTTTACAATTAATCGAAGGACCACTCGTCAAAGAACGGGAAAAAGTGAGCTACACAAAACCCAGATATAGCCGGTAATGAAATTAATGCGTTTTAAAACAATTCTCAAACTACAAGATGTGATAGTCAAAAATACAAGCATTCGATAAATAGTACAATGAAATGTTACTATAAAATATAAAGAGTAGCGCTTACCTAGTGCTCCTGGTTTGGTTCAAAAATAGCGGTATAAATTTCAAAATTTTGGTTGACGTGTGTTGTAATGGGATAGGAAATAAAGGGGTTCGAGTTATGCCAATCTCCCTGATAGTTAACTGAGTTTGAAGAAGACACAGATGTCGCATCAAACCAACGGCACATAGGTAACAACGAGGGATTTACACAACAATTAAAAAATTATGTATTAAATAAATAAGGGTTTGGGCATGGGTAATTTTCTGAACAACGCAAAGCGAATTAGGTACGTACGAACGACGCGACGTGGAATACAACTACGAACTCATGCGGTCGCCAACATCGGTGAAGGAGGGATGTCGCGTTCTTTGAGAAACTCCCTAAACTTTTGTACTGGACAATGTTTTCTAAAATTTAATCAGATATTGACTTTGAAGTCTTTTTTTATATATAAAATGAATTTAGCAAATTATAAGAATATTCATATTAATCGGATTTCGAACACTTCCAGACGTGTTGCTTTGTGTTAATCAGTGAAAAGATATTATATCCATCTTACAAAAATAATGTTATATCCTGCAACATTCCAAATTACTTGAACACCATGATATTCTACACCTACTGCGCAACGATTTCTCTATCGGTCGTTGACCTCTCGGTCTTAACAATGATGTTAAGTTGGCACTTAATTTTCGTCACCTATTGCAATTTTTGGACGCCCACTTCTTGAGCGATATTGAGTGTCTCTATTTCCATATTTGAAGTATTTTATTCATCTTCGAACAAGCACCGTTGTCGGAATAATGTATCGTTATCTGACATACTTGCTATATTTTGCATTTATTACGCGAGATGATGTAATACGTGACCATTGACAGCTTAATAGGCCGGTATGTAGAAAATTGTGAGTCACACTCGCTAGGCAATACTTTACTACACGTTAAATGGCAACAGAACAAAAAAACTGCTTTGAAGTATAATATTAATTTTTGTTAGTACATAATGCAATATAATTGCACAGAAATGGAAATAAAATAATAAAATCTAGAAAAGAACAAAACTAAATAGATACGTAAATAAATCTTAACATCGCGAACATTTAAATTACGGACATCACGTTAAAGTTTTTTGTAAATAAATTATTATCAAAAATTTATTAATTTCAAATGTTAGTCTGGAAATAATTATTGAGTCCAGTTAATTATTGTTTTAAATAACTTTAATGACTATTAAATTTACTTGCTTGAAAATAATGTGTAGGTACTACTAAAATATTCCATGGCGACACATAAATTCATTTGTTTAATATCATAAAACTAATGTTTGATCATACTTTAACGTATATCTCAAAAGTAGCCGGAAGTATGAAAAATGTGATGTATACGCTCAAATACGACAGTGATTAGATAACATCTATATTATACTTAAATCAATCAGTGTACTACGAGGTTTAATGTTTTGTGTTTTATAGTTCGTCATTATTTTTCTTTGTGGAGTAATTGTTCAGTAATATATTGACTGTTATATTTCAACCTTGTTGAATAATGGTATTTAAAGCAATCCCACATTTACAAAAATCGCAAAAATCATTTTTCTCTAAAATTTTATCAATGAATATGAAATAATATTACTATCTTAATATTGGAAAACATCTCAAATTATAATAAAACAGAATAAAAATATGATTAAAGTCTATTTTATTGCGTTTCTTCTATATAAATAATGCAAAGATTAGCCTAGTCGGACTGACTCACTTGTAAAGAGTGGGGCAACTTAGCGGCCTGTTAAACTATAGATCGCTACTTGTAATTTAGGTAGAATAATGATATAATTACACTCAGAGCCGGTTCTAAAACTTTTTGGTATATTATAATTCTATATTTAAATCATAAGACTCCTCAAAAAATTATTGTAAGTTAATACCAGATTCAAATGAAGATACTTGCGCAAAACTTGACAACTTGCTATAATCTTTATAAAAATCCATTGACAGTTTGCAAATTTTATCCAAAAACCTTAATCGGTTCAAAAGTTAAAGGCATTTTAAATATTTAGAACCTATAATGTTTGCATTTTTTAGTAGATTATAAGAAAGGAACGTTTTCTAGGGTGTGAAATATTTCTTTGGGACCGACCAAAATCTATTTATGAATCGTACATCTTGATCGTTAAGATTTGGCTTCAGTACTAACTCACAATCATTTTCTAGTAGGTCCCATAGAGTAAAGATGGTAATTTATTATACTAAAAATTCTAGAAGCGCCACTGCTTACATTTTTTGCCCGAAAAAGTGAACTGTATTGTTATAAAAAATGTTGCCCATTTTTTTTTGGCACGTCGTATAAACTACACGGATTTAAATGCAACTTCCCAAATGCCTCACGACGTAGAAAATTTCCATGGCGATTTTATTTCCTTGATATTTTTCGCAAACATAAGAACAAGTATTTTTTAAGAAGCACAAAGAACGCCGACTTTTCCTTTTTTTATTTTAATGCGTTTTTAGATCGTATTTACAATCGAAATAAAATATGGCCAAACACTCTTTTGGCATGTAAAATTTATTTTTATTTTCAATAGGCGCCGAGAAACAGGTGAATACATGGGAAATTCTAAATTAATGGTTGTAGTGGATTTATTCCACAAATACGGATATAACATGATAAAGTAACTCAGCACGTTTAGTTTGGCATTCACAAATGTTCAATGTGTGCATCTCCTGTTGCAAAACAGACGTCTACACGATAATCTAGTTTTAGCCCACCCGTGCCAGCATAATTTGATCGATTAAATCGACTGCGTTTGCTATCTGCTACCTTAAATGATGTAAGTCTTGTGGAAGTGGAGGTAAGAAAACCTTGTCCTTCACATAGCCCCAGAAGAAAACTCGCAAGGCGTTAGGTCGGCTGACCTGAAGGGCCAAAGCATCAATGGCACATCATTCGGTCCAGCATGGTCAATCAAAATTGTGGAAGCTGCTCCTTGAGATGTTCTTGTACATTCAAATGTAGTAGGGCACCGTTTTACTGCAGAATGAAGTTTTGTTCATCTTCTCTCAACTGGGATAACAACCATTCGGACAGTATGTCAAGGTAAATATACCCAATAACCCTGCGATTGATTATAGCACAAAAAATTCCATTTGTGTTCCAAGATGACGTGCGAGTTCTCCGTGCCCCAAATTCTCAAATTATGCCTATTTACATTAGCACAGAAATGAACACTAGTCTGTGTTCGAAACTATTCTTCTCCTGCCGTTGTTGGAAATCTTCGCAAAACTATCGGCATTTTGGTTCGTCGGTAGGTTTTAATGCCTGCATCATTTGTAATCTGTATGGTTTTAACTTCAAACGTTTTCGTAAAACACGCCACCTTGTTGCTTACGGTACATTAAGTTCTCTGCCGGCACGATACGTTCACTTCCACAGGCTTTGTTGAAAAAAATGTTTTCCACCACTTCGTTGTTGGCGATTGACCGTCTTATGCTTTTTTGTTTGCATATGCTACCCATCTCGTTAAATTATTTCATCTACTTTGTGATGTTGTGGCGATGAAGTGATTATTTCGCAAATTTGATCTGGAAATGTCTTTGAACAGCAGTTACCGATGAAGTTCTTGCAAATTCTAACACGCAATGCATTTTTTCACTAAATGGTGTTGCCATTTTGAAATCAACGCTTCTAGTGTGGATTTTGGAAACTTTCAAACTTTTTATTATTGCCAAATTAAACTTGGCGAGTTACCATATAATTATTTATATATGAGTTAGAACTAATAAGCACCCATTTTAAGATAAGCACATTTAGGTGCAAGCTTTTAATTACAAATCAAATCACACACTGAAATATATGCACAAGGTAACAGTGTCTGATCTCTAATTACTCATGCTGTCTTTTTATTTAAATTTCACGAACTTAGGTAGTTTTGTTCAAGACCTACATAATTCTTTGTTTACATGCTTACTTTCGCGATCTCATGTTTATAAAGTTTTCTAACTCTTTTTACTTTCTCTTACGTATGTATATACTATAGAGAAAGTCATGTTTTTGGTCAAAATTTTCGATGTCCAGTTTATAGCGGAAATACATGTTTTCGGGTCCCCGAGTCCGAAAAACATGTTTTTAGAAATTGGTCTGTGTATGCGCGCGCGCGCGCGTGTGTGTGCGTGTGTGTGTGTGTGTGTGTGTATGTGTGTGTGTGTGTGTGTGTGTGTGTGTGTGTGTGTGTGTGTGTGTGTGTGTGTGTGTGTGTGTGT